>JARHVA010000284.1:4205000-4395000 GCA_037957365.1 Torreya grandis | reverse complement strand
ATGATAATGACAAAGTGTGTAATGTACTTGTCTTAGTATGTTTGAAGTATGATTGGTTGATATTTTGTTTTGGAATGGTTAAAGATGATTAGGGATGAGTATGGAGTATTGAGGATCTGCAAGAGGTCGCTAAGATGTTTAATATGCTTTGAGGTATTGTGTGTATAAGTGTAATTCATCTATTAGTCTATAGTTTTCATCTAGATAGTTTGGGTCCAGTGGCAGAAAATGTAATATCCCTTGATTTACTGAAACTGAAAGTTTTTTGAATGTTTTTGTGTATTTTGATTTTTTTGGTGTTTTTTTATGAAATAAAGATGAATACAATTTTTGCCAGATAAACTTGAATAAATTCAAATCAATAAATAAATATCCAATCTCTGATCTTCTTATTCACTTCAGATGATTACAATAAAGATCTCTTACACACATATAAAATAATATAAAATCTTGTTCAAAAACCTGATTATTCTAAAAATAAACCCTAGATCTGGGACGGCTGATATGGCTGTAATCTAGTTGTTGTTTCAAATACATAGTCACCATCATCGGTAATACTGCTGTGGTCGGTAGCTAATGCTGTCATCATCGATAATACTGTCGTGGTCGGTAGCTAATACTACCGTCATCGATAATACTGCCATCATCGGTAGCTAATACTACCATCATCGATAATACTACCATTGTTAGTAGCTAATATTGTCGTCATTTGTCTCTACATGTGCTATGACGCTATCCAGCCTGCTACAGAATGGTACGGACTTGCACAGATCTGTACAGATCCCGTACGGAAGCAAATAGAATATAACACAGCTTGTATGTTGGATCCCTATAAATCTCTGTGACAACATATGTATGAAGCTATCCCTCAAACTGGCAATAGATCAGCTAATATATCACAACCTCTAAATTGCACACACTGAAGAGTGGACGTTCTCCAATGCAAATGGAATCCTGGAACCCTTGGCTCAGTCTTCTCAGAAGAATTCTTAGCAAAATTTTCAATAATCAATAATCAAATAATATGGCTCTCCCTCAAATAAGAAACCCTTATATCTTCTAAAAAGTGTGCTTGCCCTAATTAGGGTTTCATAATTAAGAATTAGGGTTCCATAATGAAAATATGATAGATAATTAATATTTAATTAAATCAATCAAATATTAATATCTCCCTCAATATATGTCTGATCCTTGAATCGACTAAATTTGGTGAATCAGGGAG
Source organism: Torreya grandis (assembly GCA_037957365.1). Taxonomy (NCBI): domain Eukaryota; kingdom Viridiplantae; phylum Streptophyta; class Pinopsida; order Cupressales; family Taxaceae; genus Torreya; species Torreya grandis. Next base: position 4,393,778 of record JARHVA010000284.1, on the reverse strand, counting down.
TGATTCTGCACATGACCATACCAAAATAAGGGTGCTCCACTGCATGTCCAATATCCCTAAATAATAGGAGCTCAGGCAAACGTGTCTGAAAGAGCCTGAACGAAAGCCAACTGTAGAGATTCTGCTAATCAAAGCCAAGCCAAGCTCCATCAAGACCCTCTATCCATCCTCTCAGCCTATGAGGGTCACATAATAGGCTAACCATCAACTCTGAAGATGTCAACTGAAAAGGGGACATGATAGAAAATTTGAGTAGATAGTTTGATGATGTCACCATTTCCATGTGGTAAATATTCAAGGGGAGTTATTCATATGGTTATGATTGCATTATGCCATATTTTATATGTATTAAGTCTCAGGTCATGTGTTTAAGCGTAGTCAAAGGTATGTGGGTGAAAATTTGGACTCTTAGTCATTTTGATAGAGTTTTCCCATATTTAGTCATATTTGAAATATGTCAAGTAGAGCTAAGTAAACATGTTGATGAGGTAATAATTTTCATGCATGGAGGTTTCTATAAGAAAAGGTCACATGGACTTGTTTATTATTTTGACTAGTTTATTTTCACTAAATTATAGGATAAGCACTGAAGCATGACAAAAGTTATGCTTGTGTAAAGTTGTGCTCCCAGGCAATTTGACTATGTTTTTCCATACTTAGCCAAATTTACATATGATACAAAAATTTAAGAATGCATTTTTATGCTGCTATATCTTACATATGTGAAGGTTTAAGGACAAATTGATCATATTGGTTTGTTTAATTTTGAGCCTACTTAATTTTTGATAAATTTTAGATCATATGATGAAGCATGTCAAAAGATATGCATAAGCAAATTTGGTCTTCCAAGAAAGTTTTGACATAGTTGGCTCTATGATAAAATATTTTTGAGAAGTCATTTTAATGTTATTATATTTTTCACATGTGTGGGTTCTATGAGTATATTATTATATGGATGGATCCTCCTATGTGGGGAGATCATATAGTCCAAATTGTAGATCATGCATTTAAGCATAATAAAATATATGACCATGCAAAGTTTGCCTTCTAGGTAGAAAAGTAAGGTTCCCATGCTTTGTCAAATTTGTACATGTTAAATTTTGAGCAACTCTTAATAAGATCGATGATGCACATTTTCACCAAGAATTTAGGAAGCAACAAGATGAGGACAGGTACTCGATGTTTAACATCTAAGCAAAGGTAAAGGATAAGGATATAATGTTGAGTGGGGGTTGATATACATTGATTGAATGGTTATTACTTTAAAGTAAAGACCTAGTTGATCCATAGAGATCTATAGAGTGCATGGAGTCAACATTATAAGATTACATGAGATGAGTCAAAGTGACTGAGGTTTAACATTTGAAAATTGGCACCTATGCATTAAATTTTAGACATGATCAAATGGTCTGTAATTGATCCAAATATGAGAAGACATAATATGCAAGCAAAGTGGTCAAAGTCTAACTTTGACCATTTACATTTAAATATTTGAATTTAATAAGGGAAAAACTAATCTATGATTTTTTGACCATAACTTTTGATCTAGATAAAATTTGTTCGTGAAGGCAAAAAGCAAAGTGGTAGATGATTCCAAGTTGCATTTGGAAATATGTATTTGAGGATCTGTAAGTGTGTGTAGACAAAGATATTGAGATTCAAAGTTGATTATGATTTCATGTTTGTTTTTCAAATGACTCGAGAAGAGTAATTGAACTTATGTAGATGTTGTTTGGATGTTTATTGATGAATTGGCTATTGGAAAGTATTGTATGTTCACAAGGATGTTATGTATTCATTATGAAGGATTGATAAATTGTATGCTATATGAATAAATAATGAGAAGGTGACTGTGTGTTCTCTCATAATTAATATGTCTATAGAGAAGTGTTTGATATTTTTGTGCTTAAGCTAAAGGGTATTGTGATGGTTATTGGCACTTAAGAGGGACCTATAGAGCATGTATAATGGTTTCATGATTTTGAAAATTGTTATTATATTCTTTGTTTTCTTAGAGATGTGTCAAAGAGTTGAATGGGTCTTTATAGGACCTAAAAGTGACTTAGGCCTATTTGAAATTTGATTATGCTTAAGTGTGACCCATGTGAGATGCCTTAAGGGTGAAATCATGTTTTTTGGATGAAAAGGAAAGATTTTGATCTTGTTAATTCATGATATATTTATATATAGAGAAATCAAAGATGATGATTTCTAGAATTTTAAGTGAGAGAGACCAGTGCAAGATGGACAATATTCATTGAAGTAAAGAAAAGATGAGACTAAGTGTGCCCAATGTTTGAGATGATGAGTAGAGAAGATTAAAGACTTTTTGTATGACCTATAGGTCATAATTATGATTTTAGAATAATGCTCTTATAGGTTGAATATGAGTGAAGAGGCTTGTGCAAGTGGAGTAGAGTGAAAAGTTGAGGAGCAAAGAGAGGAAGTGTGCCTAGTGGATGGGTTGATGAGTAGAGCTAGTTCATGATTATGTATATGAACTATAGGTCATATTTATTTGTCATAATAAGTGATCTCATAGTTTTGATGCTTTAAATTATGAGTGAAGGATACATGGTGTATGTGTGATCTTAGTGGTTGATTTGAGAGATATTTTAAAGTGTGGATTGTGTGTATGACCATTTGGTCATGTTGTTGATGTGGTTGTAAAGATGGAGTGAAGGAGTGAAGATTGATCCAAAAGGTGGATTTGGATGCATTGAGTGTGTAGAGTTAAACAAGTGGGGTTATTTGGGATATGTAATGTATCCTAATTGATATTTGTGTGTTGGTTCAAGTATGTACTGTGCTTTGGCTAATAAGGAGTGTTGAGTAAAGGTGAAGATCGATAATCAGAGTTCCATCATTAGGTGTTGAAGACATTAGTTCAAAGGTGGAGGTGTTCAAAGGAGGGTCTAAAGGAATTGATCTTCCTTAGGGGTAGTTTCTTTGTGAAATAGGTATTTCAATAAACACAGGTGGTCTAAAGGAGTTTATCATCTTAGTGGAAGGTGCTCCTTGTGAAACATGCACTTCACTAAATCTTGGTCATGAGGATTTGATCAATATCTAGTTTGTAATACCTTATAGGACAAGTAGTCTAAGTGTTTGTAGGATTGAAAGTGGGTGTTATTCCACAAAAGGGTTTCCCACATAGATGGTGTGTTGATGTGTTGTATGCTTTTGTTCATGCTTTGGATATATGTAGTTTCATGTTTATGTTTCTAATATCAAGTTGACATATGATGGATTGATTTTGGAATTAAATGTGCATTTTCATATGCTAATTCACCCCCTGCTCTTAGTAGTTACTTCCAATAATTGGTATCAAAGTAGGTCTTTTAGAGGTAGCTTAATAGCTTGAAGGAGATTCTACATAGCACAAGATGGAAAAATAGTTGAAGAAAGAAAATCTTGTATTGAGGTCAATGGCCAAAAGTCTTGAAGAGGAGATTAGTCGTATTAAAGAGAAAGAATGTATAATGAAGAATGATTTGGTTAAAGAAATTAAAATGGATAAGTAGACTATCCAAGGTCTCAAAATTCAATTAGAGGTTGTATTTTCAAGCATGAAAGCTAAAGGAGATGAATATGTTCGAATGAAGACTAATCTAATTTCCATGAAAGATGAATATGAAAAAGTCATAATCAAGATAGGTAAGCCTAAAAAGGAATAAAAGGAATTAGAATAAGACAAAGAGGATGAAGTGAATATAAATATTCTTGAGGATCAATTAAGGGCTACAAATTCAAATCTAAAATCAAAAGAAGATGAGTACACTTAGCTAAAGATTGAAATGGGGTCATTGAAGAATGAGCATAAGATACTCATAAACAAGTTAGGCAAGCCTAAAAAGAAGCATGAGAAGCTTGAATAAGTAAAGGAGAATGCAATCTTAAAGAGTAATGTGAGAAGGCCAATTATAAAACCTAATGCAATAAGGTATGCAAGTTATTTTCAAGGTCTTTGTTATACATGTAATATGTATGGTCATAAATCTAAGGAATGTAGAAAGAATTCAATCAAGTATGGATATTCATGGATATATGATAGGAGTATTTTGCCAAATATTTATCTCAATTCAAATTAGTCAAATGGTATGAAAGACATTACTTAATTCAGTTGTCATAAGGTTGGAGACATTGCTAAAATTTATCTAAGTGGAAGTAATAGGTCCTCAAGATATCTCAAAGTACATGAAGCTTACATTGTGCATAAAAAAGGTCATTCTTAGTTATTGAGACCAAATTTTTTCAATGCTAATCACACTAGTCCAAAAGTTGATAAGAAATTTTCTTAGAAGAATGCGTTTTAGATTAGTCTAAACTCAAAGATCAAGTTGGTAAGTTGATTGCAGAAGATGAGAAGAGTCAAAATAGGGTATGGAAACATAAGGAAGTAAAGAGTAAGGAGACTAATCCCATTATGTCCAAGACTCTTGATGGATTGGTTGCCAATGTGGAAGAGGGATTATAAGTGAAGGAAAGTCAAGATTTTCTATTGTCAACATTTCTTGACAAGTCTAAAGTAGAGAATATTTCAATTATCTAGATAGAAAAGTAAAATCAAAAGTACTTTAAATTCAAGATCAAGGAGAAATCCAAGGTGTTGATTGAGGCTGGTTCTAATCCTAAGAATAATAAGAAGAAGAATAACTATTAATATAAAATGACCAAGGAGGAAAATTAATATGAGGATTTGTGAGCAACCCTTAGTTTCACATTACTTTAGGACATTGTCGGTCAGGGTGTCTTTATCTAGGATTAAAGGAAAAACTTGTTAGTCAGAAGGAAGCTTGATGGTTGTTATATATTGTTTGTTGTGAAGGTATGAAAAGAAGGTATGTTTGTGTATTCATATTTATATATCTATTTGTTGGAGAAAAGAAGCTTGTGAAGAATCTCAGTGGTCTTAATTTGAAAATGAGTTGCCTTGTTGATCACGGTTTGGATGCTCTAGTATAAAGGTGTGTTTTAAAATTATATCTGCATATCAGTCTATGGTAGATGCTAGGTGAGCCTATAAATTGTAGGCCTCTCTTCTAGGCCTAGTCCTAAATCTTGATAATCCTATTAAGGCTTGTTGAGAAGTTGTGTATACCATGGAAGATCACTGGGTTGAAGATGAGAATTATGTGAGGGGGAACATACAAGAAGTGTCTCTATTTATGCTTCTTAAGAGACTCATTTTAGTAGAGAAGTAAGTGTTGCTATGGTGATGTCATGATATTGATATTATATATGGAGTAGTCTATAGGGTTAGATTAAAGGTTTATAAATGATAAAGGAGGATTTGTAATTTATCAAGATGATATTTTTAAATATAAAGATATTTTTAACCTTATTATAGCATGATCTAGGTGATTTTGTGATCTGAAGGTATGTTAAATTCAATTTGGAGATTTTTGTTAGCTCTCAAATTTCCTAGTTTCTGCTTAAGATCTTTTAGCTCCTAAAATGGGTTATAATAAGTCAAGGTTCCCAATGGTATAGATTATAAAATCTTGGTCCATAAGTGTGTAATGGTTTTCTCCAGGTGCACAATAATTTTTAGAGGTGGACATTGCTTGGAAGGTGTTATGTTGACCTTGTTTATTCTAAGATTCTAAGGTTTTGGGCTCTACTAGAAAAGTGGTTTGCTTTGTGATTCAAGGTCTAAGACTTATTAATAGGTTTAATGGGTGAAATAAGTTGTAAAATAAAGCTTCAAAGAGTTTTGAAGGTTTGTGGTTCTCAAGTTATTATAGTTTTTATCAATTTGGAGGCCTAATGAGATAGTTGGTTTGTGAAGGAAGTATATTTTAGAGGATGAGCTAGTTGTTGAAAATTGGTGAGATTAAAGGGGAATATGATATTACTCTAGATATGAAGTTTTAGGTATTAAAGTTGTATATAAGAAAAAACATGGAATCTACAAGTTCCAGGTAGGGCTACAAGGAGTCTAAGACATGCCTAGTGTGAAGAGTATTTTTTAATCAATTACTCCAAAATACAAAGGTATGTTTGTTTCATGGAGAGTTCTTAGGTTGATTGAGAGCATTGTTTCTTTGTTGGTGAGTAGCATGAAATTATATTTATGGTCCTTATGATAGATTGAAAGAGAAGGATAGTTACTTTATATGTTGGTTCCTCATGGTGTATGGATATTTGAATATGTTCAAGTGGTGAAATCATTTAAAAATCTTAAGGGAGCCCCTCTAAAATGTCTCTTGGTAAGTTCTATCAGATTTTAGTGTTTTGTGTGTTCTTTCTTCATTGGTTGTAGTTCTTGGTTGAAGAGAGTGTTGACATGGACGAAGAGGAAGTTGTGATCCAAAACTTAGAATTTTTGGTTGATAAATATCACAATAACATAGAAATAACATAGTAACAATGAATTCTCTGAGAAGAGATGTAGTATTACTCAAGATCGCAATACAAATATATGCTTATCTCTGGGAAGAGATGTCTATCTTCACATTTCGGGTTACCTCTTATTTTATACACAATTAGAATGCATGGGGAGGATGTGGAAGGTCAAAAATATTGAGTGATATGAAGTGGTTTTACTTCCAATATTTAAAACAATACAAAATTCAAGGAATTACTATTTTTAGAAACTTACTATTTTTAGACTACACTACTAAAATTGAAATTTGAGGCACTTATGTTGGGTTTTCAGGGGTCAAAATTCATCAAGAAGAGCTCAATTCCATTTCAAAAATTTATCCTCATTCTTAGCTTTCCAACGGTTCAAACGGCGAGTCAATTGGAGCTACGGTGCAAAATTTATGGCTCCCAGAAGTTTCGTCATCAATTGGGGTGGAACTGTCACCCGAATTGTCACCTAAATTGATGCCTGGATCATTCCTCCCTCCTTGAAAAGCAATGGTCCCCATTGCATCAATTCTCCCCATCAGGTGTGGTAGTTGTTTCTTGATTTGATTCTCTGTGAGCCACTCACCTTGATGGCTAAGCTGGCCCCTTTTGACCACTCGATAAAGCAGAATAGAGCATCCTCTTGTTGTCTTCATCTAGGTATCCACAATCTGATCCTCTTCCACTAGAGCAAAACTATATGGATCAAGTTCATCAATGTTGAGTTGTTTTGCTACAACTTAAGTGTCCAAGAGAGGTGGATGATATGGATTGAGGAGCTCCACATTGAATATTGGGTGCAGACCAAGGTAGGCTGGTAGGTTCAACTCAAAAGCATTTTCTCCAACTCTTCTGGTGATGGTGTAGGGACCATATCACAGAGGCTGAATCTTTTTGTGTGGGCCTACAATTCATTCCTTCTAAAGCTACAACCAAACCTTGTCACCCACAGCAAAATGATGTGTAATCCTATGTTTTTCATGGCGTTGCTTATACTTTTGATTCATCTTCTCCAGGATGTCATGAAATTGTTGTTGGATGTGTTGCATTTGTTCAATAAACTTGGTAGCTTTAGCTACCTCAGATCTTCCATGAGGTGTGCATTCCATGGTTGAAAATGGCACCGTTATATCAACTGGTGCCATGGGTTGGAACCCAAAACATACTTGGAATGGACTGTGATTGGTCGAGCTGTGTAGTGCCTGATTGTATCCATGTTGTATGAAAATAAGTCCCTCATCCCATGTGCATGGATGTTTGGAGTGGTACATCTGAATCATGTGAACAATCAAGTGGTTTACCACCTTTGTTTGACCATCAGTCTGTGGAAGGAAGGCTATGGACTTTATCAACTTAGTATCCATCATCTTCCATAGAGTGGACCAGAAGATGCTCAAGAACCTACTATCTCAATCTGAGATAATGGACTTGGGAAGACTAAAATGGAGCCATACATGACTAAAATATAGTTGAGTAGTTTCCTCAATAGATATAGTTTTCTTACATGTAATCATGATAGCCATTTTTGAAAAATGATCAACTACCACAAAAATACAGTCCTTACCATGTTTTGAAGTGGGCAAACCTGATAGAAAAATCCATTAAGACGGATTCCCAAGGCCTGGTTGGTTCTAGCAATGGCATGTATATTACTTGCTTCTTATTTTTTGGCTTGGCTATCACACATGGGGTGCAAGATTTGAGATATCTTTCCACATCCTTTCGCATATGGGGCCAGTAGAAGTGTTTTTGAAGAACTACCAATGTTTTCTCAATACCAAAGTGTCCAGCTGTCCTACTGAAGTGTCCTTCCCATATCATCTTTTTTTGCTCTACAACTGGAACACAGATGTGTCCCATATGATAGAGGACATTATCTTGCAAATAGAAATCAGAAACTTGTGTACCTTTTTGAAGTGATTGATATGTATCAACAAAGGTAGGATATGCTTCATACAAGGCACCCCAAGTGGTAGTCTCATGTCCGCACAGGTCCAAAACTATTGTGAGTCCAGTAATTGGTGGGTGGCTCAGATAATCTGCACCTGTATTTGAGCTCCCCTTTTTGTGTTTGATTATCAGATGGAATTGTTGAAGATATGTGGTCCACTTTTGATGCCTCTCATTTTAGAGCTTGTTTTGCGTCTAGATGAATTCCAACAGTCTGTGGTCAGTGTGGATGACCGTTTCTTTCCCCAAGATGTAGTGTTTCCATTGTTTGTAGGCTTGCACAATGGCATAGAGCTCCTTATCATATGTTGGATATTTCTTGACTGTATCAGTGAAAGTTTCACTGTGATATGCAACAGGATGGCCATGTTGCATGATGACAGCTCCCATGGCATATTCAGATGCATCTGTCATCAACTCAAAAGGTTGATGCAAATCTGGCAAGGCAAGAATAGGGGCTGATCAGAGTCTATTCTTCAAATTCTCAAATGCCCTTTTCTATATTTCACCCCACTAAAATGTAGCTTTAGCTCCTCCTTTAGTCACTTGGGTTAGTGACCAAGCAACATGTGAAAATCCAAGTACAAACCTGCAGTAGAAATTTCCAAGACCCAAAAAGCTACAAAGCTCTGTGAGGGTCCTTGGTGTGGGCCATTCTTGAATAATCTAAATCTTTTTTGGATCAACATGGACCCCTTCCTCATTCACAACATACCCGAGGTACTGAATTGTTGTCATCTCGAATGTGCATTTGTCAAGATTTGCATACAACTTGTGCTCCCAAAGATTTTGAAGCACCTTACGAACATGTTGCAAATGTTCTTCCCATGTTCTGCTATAGATGAGTATGTCATCTAAGTAGACAACCACAAACTAGTTGGTGAAGGGTCGTAGGATGTCATCCATCATCCTCATGAAGGTTGCAGGTGCATTAGTTAAGCCAAAAGGCATAACCAACCATTCAAAAAGCCCCTCCTTAGATTTGAATGCAGTCTTCTAGACATCAGTGGGATCGATGGGAATTTGGTGATAACCAAATTTGAGATCAATTTTGGTGAAGAACTTTGCACCACAGAGCTAGTCCATCAGGTCATCAATCCTGGGGAGAGGATAGCGATTCTTCACAGAGATTTTATTCAAGGCTCGATAGTTAATGCAAAGCCTCCATGTTCCATCTTTCTTTAGTGCCAAGATAATTTGGCTACCACAAGGTGAAGAGCTTGGCCTGATGTGACCTTTTTGGATCAATTCTTGAATCTATCTTTTTATCTCATCATTTTCTAAAGCTGATCTACGATACACAGGACTGTTAGGCAAAGGTCATCCTGGGATGAAATCGATAGAATGTTTTACCTAGCAATGTAGTGGAACTCCTGTGGGTGACTTGAATAAGTCATCATATTCTCCTGTGATGCATCCTATTTGCTTCTGTTGTTATGTTGATTGTGTAGTCAGGACTGCAACATCGGCCTTCTTGGATTTATGTGGCTTGATCACCATGAGGACAAATTGCTTTGTTTTCTCCACCAATATCTTACATTGCTTTGCACTGATCAGGGAGACAGATGTGATAGGTGGTACCTCTGGTAACCTATAGCACCGTGTTCCAAGAGTGAGGGTAATCCTTCGAGTTTGTGATTCATATATGCCATGTCACTCATACATGAATGGCTAACCAAGGAGTACATCACATACATCTAGATTGACCACATCACACAAGACTTCATCTTGGAATGGTTTTATGGCATATGAAAGAAGACACTGATGGGTGACACGAAGGTTTCTCCCTGGGCTTAATCATCCAATACTGTAGGGCTTTGGATGAGGCTTCATAGATAAATTTAGACTTTTCACAACTTTAGCAGAGATTAAATTCTTTTGACTTCCACCATCAAGAATGAAATGTAAAGTCTTACCTTTTACCCATAATTTGGAGTGGAACAATCTTTCCTTGTCATCTGGTCTTTCCTCATAGTTTTTTGATGAAGTGATAATGGTGTCAGGCTTAGCATCTACAATTTCTTCTTCGTCCTCTTCGATTGTGGGTTTTATATGAGGTAGAGTAGTGGACATCGAGTATTGTGACTCAGAAAGCAATGACTTGATGGCTCAACATTATTCTTTGGAGTGAGTTCCAGTTTTGTGGTAATCACACCATTTTCCAGCCTTCCCTTTCTAGGATTTATTATCCTAAAACTCCTTTTGCTTCCAATTTGGGCCTCATGTTTGACCTTCCTTGTCACTTTTCCATTTTGAGGGTTGACTCTTCGTATTCTTTCTTCCATGCTTCTATTCAATCTTTACTACAAGTTTGTATGCCTCACCGAGGGTTTCCAAATTGAAGAGTTCCATTTCCCCCCATATGTACCATTGTAGTCCACCACGATATTTGAGAGTCTTATGTTTCTCACTTTCTTGAATGCCCAACCTTGCAGACAAAGAATGAAAAGTGTCTGTGTAATCTTGAATAGATTGGTCCTTACCTTGGCGAAGTTATTGCCATTGTATGTAGAGATCATCATATGCTCTGATGGGATAGTATTCTTCTTTCACCGCTTCCACAAAATCATCCCAGGTAGGTTACGCCTCAAGGCCAATGTCATCTATACTGAACCTATTTTTGCACACTTCCCACCAGTTTTTCACAGGCAATGTTGATTTCAAAAGAGCAAAAGTAATCTTTTCTCCATCGGTGAACTTATTTACAGGGAAGTAGGAAGACAGTTTATCCAACTAATTTTCTACTACATCAGCATTGATTTTACCTTCAAATGTAGGAATATAAAAATTTACCTGGACCTTGAAGGGTGTTGGGGCACTGAAAGGACGTTCCCTGGATGAGGAGCTAGGAAGTGGAGCCGCGGAGCCAGGATTTCCCATCGGAAGTGTTTGAAGAATTTGGGTAAATTATTGTAGCATCTATGCTTGTTGCCATTGGAGGGCCTCATTCACTATTTCCTTAAAAGTATTGGATGTCTCGGTGTCGTCTACCATTTGAAGTCGTTTGGAGCGAACAGGTGGAAAATTTGGAAGCTCTGTTGTTTCCCACCCAAGCTTCTTGTAGCCTGACCTCATCCTCGGGATCATACACTCTCAAGACAAACTGCTCTGATACCACTGATCCAAAACTCAAAAGTTTTGGTTGATAAATATCATAATAACATAGAAATAACACAGTAACAATGAATTCTCTGAGAAGAGATGTAGTATTACTCAAGATCGCAATACAAATATATGCTTATCTCTGGGAAGAGATGTCTGTCTTCACATTTCGGTTACCTCTTCTTTTATACACAATTTGAAAGCATGGGGAGGATGTGGAAGGTCACAAATCTCAAGGGAGATGAAGTGGTTTGACTTCCAATATTTAAAACAATACAAAATTTGAGGAATTACTATTTTTAGAAACTTACTCTTTTTAGACTGCACTACTAAAATTGAAATTTGAGGCACTTCCATTGGGTTTTAGGGATTTAAACTTCATCAAGAAAATATTGATGCCATTTCACGATGTTCTCCTCATTCTTAGCTTTCCAACGGTTCAAATGGCGAGTCAATTGGAGCTACGGTGCAAAATTTATGGCTCCCGGAAGTTTCGTCATCAATTGGGGTGGAACTGTCACCCGAATTGTCGCCTAAATTGATGCCTGGATCAAGTTGTCAAGACAAGCAAAAGTAGGCTCAAGGCAAGGGGGAGTTTGTATCAAATTTATAAGGTGGTCCTCTCCTATTGGTGGTTTTTTTAGGTCCTCAATATCAGATTATGCCCACTTTGTCATTATGTCAAAAAAGGAGAAATTTCCTAGTATGAGTGATTGAAGAGAGAGAAGGTGAGATGTAAATTGCTATATGATATTTGTTGACATAAATGAAAAATGGGGAGATTATTAGAGAGTTATTAGTGATTTCATGGTGATGTCATGGAGGTATCCTGGTGAGTGGATGAAGTACCTTAATAGTCTAAGTGATAATGACAAAGTGTGTAATGTGCTTATCCTAGTATGTTTGAAGTATGATTGATTGGTCTTCTATTTTGGCATGGTTAGAGATGTTCAAGATCAGTATGGAGTATTGAGGATGTGAAATAGGTCCTTAATATATTTTATATGATTTGAGTCCTTATGTGTATAAGTGGAATTCATCTAGTAGTCCATAGTTTTCATCTAGATAGTTTGGGTCCAGTGGCATAAAATTTGAGTAGACAATTTGATGACATCACCATTACTATGTGGGAATGAGTCAGGGTGATTTGGTCATATGTTTGTGATCACATTAGTCCCTAGTTACTATGTGCTAAGTCTCAAGTCATGCTCTCAATTGAAATCAAATACATATGGGTGAAAATTTTGGCTTTCAAGGATTTTGATATATTTTTTCCATAGTCATATTTGTAATATGGCAAGCAGAGCTGAGTAAGCATGTTGATGAGGTCAACATTCACATGCATGGAGGTTTTTAGAATAAATGGTCACATGGGTTTGTTTAATATTATTCCTAGTTTATTTTTTATAAATTGTAGGACAAGAACTAAAGTACAACAAAAATTATGCTTGTGAAAAGTTATGCCTCCAGTTAGTTTGACTATGTTTTTCCATACTTAGCCAAATTTGCATATGATAAGAAAAATTGAGTAAGCATTTTGATGGTGTTATATCATGTATGTGTTAAGGTGTCAATATAAATTGATCATATTGGTTTATTTAGTTTTGAGCCTTATTGATTTATGATAAATTTTAGATCATGTGATGAAGCACATCAAAAGATATGCATGATCAAAGTTGGACTTCTAGGTAAGTTTTGACATAGTTGGCTCTGTGACAGAAGATTTTGAGAAGCCATTTTAAAGTCACTATATCGCACATGTGTGTGGGTTCTAGGAGTAGATTGTTATATGGATGGATTCTCCTATGTGTTGAGATCATATGTTCCAAATTATAAATCATATGTCCTTGAGTAGAAAAAGATATGACTATGTAATGTTGGCCTTCCAAGTAGATAAATAAGGTTACCATAGTCAAATTTTCAAATGTTAATTTTTGAGAAAGTCTTGAGAAGATCGATGATGTGATTTTACACCAAAAAATTAAGAAGAAAGAGATGAGCACATGTGCTTGATGTTTAACATCTGAGTAAGGTTAAAGGATAAGGATATAATTTTGAGTGGGGGTTTATAAAGATTGATGGAATTATGAGTGCTTTAAAGTAAAGACCTAGTTGATCCATATAGATCAATGGATCATGTGGAGTCAACATTATAAGATTACACAAGATGAGGTCAAATTGATTGAGGTTTAATACTTTAACATTAGTGCCTATGCATTAAAGTTTAGACACAATCAAATGGTGTGTAATTGATCCACATCTAAAAGGACATAAGGTGAGATCAAAGTGGTCAAAGTTTAACTATGATAGTTTACATTTAAATATTTGAATTTAATAAGGGACAAACTAGTCTATGGTTTTTGGACCATAACTTTCAATATATACATAATTTTCTCATGCTTTTAAAAAGCAAAGTGGTAGAAGACTCCAAGATGCATCTATAAATATGGATTTAAAGATATGTAAGTGTGTGAAAAGAAAGATATTGAGCCTCAAAATTGATTATGGTTTTTTGCTTGTTTTGTAAATGACTTGAGAAGAGTAATTGAGCTTATGTAGACGTTGTTTCAATGTTTCTTAATGAATTGGCTATTGGGGTGTGTTGTAGACTGCATAAGGATGCTTTGTATGAATTATTAAGGATTGACCAATCATATGTTGTATGAATAAAGATGTATAAGGTGACTGTGTGTTCACACATAATGAATATTTGTATGGAGAAGTGTTTTAGATATTTATGCTTAAGCTAAAGGGTACTGTGATGGTTTTTGGCACTTAAGGGGGACCTATAGATCATGTAGAATGGGTCCATGATTTTGGAAAGTGTTCCAATATTCTTTGTTTTCTTAGAGATGTGTCAAATATTTGAATGGGTCTCCATAGGACCTAAAAGTGGCTTAGGCCTATTTGAAATTGGATTATGCTTAAGTATGACCCATGTAAGATGCCTTAAGGGTGAAGGCATGTTTTGTGGCTAATAAAAAAAATTATGATCTTGTTAATTTATGATAGTTCTATTTATAGTGAAATCAAAGATGATAATTTCTATAATTGTAAGTGAGATACTTGAGTGTGAGAGAGACTAGTGTAAGATGGACAATATTCATTAAAGTGAAGAAAATATGAGACTAAGTATGACTAATGGTTGGGTTGATGAGAATATCAGATTGAGGATTGTGTGTATGATGTGTTAGTCATAATTGTGATGGCAGAATAGTGCTCTTGCAGCTTGAAGATGAGAAAATAGGTTTATACAAGTGAAGTAGAGTGAAAATTTAAGGAGAAAAGAGAGTAAGTGTGCCTATTGGATGGGTTGATGAGTAGAGTTGGTTCATGATTGTGTGTATGACCTTTAGGTCATATTTTTATGTCATAACAAGTTCTATTCTAGGTTTGATTCTTTGAAGTGTGAGTAAAGGATAAATGGTGCTTGTGTGAGCTTGGTGGCTGATCTAAGAGATAGTTTAGAGTGTGGACTATGTGTATGACCATTTGGTCATGTTTTTGATGTGGTAATAGAGTTGTTGCTAAGGAGTGAAGAGTGATTCAAAAGGTGGATTTGGATGTATTGAGTGTGTAAATTTAAATAAGTGGGCTTAGTTGGGATATGTAATGTGTCCTAATTAATATTTGTGTGTTTTTTTAAGTATGTAATGTTCTTTGGCCAATAGGGAGTGTTAAATAAAGGTGAATAATGATAATTAAAGTTCTATAATCAGGTGTTTAATACATCAATTCAAATATGGAGGTGTTTAAAGGAGGGTCTAAAGGACTTGGTCTTCCTTACGGGTAGTGTTTCCTTATGAAATAGGTGTTTCACTAAAGGTAGGTGGTCTAAAGGAGTTGATCATCTTTGGGGTAGGTGATCCTTGTGGAATAGGCCTTTCACTAAATCCTAGTTAGGAGGATTTGACCACTCTCTAGTTTGTAATACCTTACAAGATAAATAGTTCAAATTTTTGTAGGCTTGAGAGTGGGTCTTATTCCTCAAGAGGGTTTCCCATGTAGATGGTGTGTTGATGTGTTGTATGCTCTTTTTCATGATTTGGATAAATGTAGTTTCATTTTTATGTTGTTAATATCAAGTTTATGTATGATGGAATAGTTTTGAAATTGAATGTGCATTGTTGTATGTTGATTCACCCCCCCCTCTCATTAGCTACTTAAAATACATATTTCACAGTTATACGATTCAAATACATATTTTTAGTAGTATTTTATACATTGGTACTATTATCATACCCCTATTTCAGCTTGAGACATATATGAGGTGCATATGCCATGCAAAGGGCACCTAAATTTTCAAAATCATATCATTTTATAAATTTCAAATACTATTACAGATTGTTATCATACTCATGATGGACTGTTATGGACTATTATCTAGCCAATCTATTGTAGTAGTTGGTTCATTTTATGAAGGTTGAGTTGATTAAATCTCTTAATATTACCAAATTTATAGGTTATATTTGATTAAATCATATAACTTTACCATAATTATTGATTGGGTTTGATTAAATCATCCACCCTCACTAGATATATAGTGTGAGTTGATTAAATCACTCACACTCACCATATTATGCACATATTTGGGTTACACAATTGAGATGAAACAAACTTAGTGGTTATGTTGAAACTCACCTTTATGCCAAGATTGGGGACATGTATCCACCAATATCTATATATACACCAAGTTTCACATTCAAAATTTTCATAGTCTTATATTCAATTATTCATAGTGAGACATCCTTTCAAATCAATTTTCCGAAAGGAAAGATGGTTGCATCAACAAAAAGTGTACTCCCAACCTTTCTCTTTTTACTCTAAAAAATTAAAATTATTTTAATTTTAGATTCATAAACTAATTATATATTATAACATGCTCTTGGTTATAAGTCAGTCACCAATAAATCACTCAAGAGGGGTCACACAAAGTGGAGTTGTGTTTGACACACCCAAGTACACATTTATTTCCTTTAAACATGTAATTTCATTATTATATTATGGGGGGGAGGGGGGGGGAATTCAGATAATAAAATTTGATTGATATAGTACCTCAATTTTGTACACTTGGCAAATACCTATCATGGTTTTACCTTTGAGTTATAGACTTTCCCACTACTAAAAGGATCATGTTTATTATATTTTTGTGCCTAATTGATTAAATCTTATTCTGACCATTGTTATTATGATAACCTAAGCCTTTTTTATTGTGAAAAAGGTTCTACATCTAATTATTATCCTTCACTACCACTTTTTGACTTGTACCTATTTTCTATCTCCCTTGACTTTTATGTCCTAAGTAGACCCATGCATCGATGCAAATGTCCATATTAATATAAAGTGTTCAATGCCCAAAAGTCATCCAATTTGAAAAGGAAATGTATCTAAAAAGTTGGTCTTAGTGATTTAATTCAATACATTTATGCAAGGGATTGGTATATATACATGACCAACTATCATCATTCCTCACCTAGAAATCACATAAAAATAACAAGGAAATATACCAAAAAGTACTCAATCAAGAATTCAAGTCATAAAAACTACCCTATTTTTTATTATTGTCATATCAGTCATAGGATTAGTAATTATACATGTCTAAAGCATTCAAAGAGTAACCCCATGAGCCATATTCTCTAAGTTACAATCTAGGTCACTGCATGTCTTTACTTATCACATATTTCACCCTTGTGTAAACATAATCCAACACATACAATTAACTACATCACTTTGAGTCCCTATTTTAAGTATTGTATTTTTAGTTAGTGACCATTAATAGAGGAGTATTTGAGGTCAAATCCACTATAAGATCCTACCAATCTATTTTTACCATTTCAAGGGTAAAGAGTTAGGGTTTAACCATTTTAGAAAGAGTGAAATTGTGTGTGCATGGCATAAATACATCATAAAAATATGATATAAAATATATAAGGTCAAGTTGGTTGCATAAAAATGTAGTCACTATTCTGTACAGGTCACATATGATAGAGTTAGACATTTGTATTGATGAAACTGTCTAGATCTGATGTAAGTGTCCAATGTTAAAAAAGGATATTCCTAAAACTCTAATGACTATTATAGGATCATCTTTACTTCCACTTAAAACATGTACTTATATAGATATGTGTGCATATAATAAACTAAGTATCATTTGTTTTCAATTCATTGAAATATCTATCAATAAAGTTAATTTATTATTTTATAAATGTTAGTTGTATAAATTAAGAATATTATTTATCTAATATTTCTATTAATCAGACATGTTATTATAATAATAATAATAATCCAAATGGGGTTATCCAATTTTTAGTGAATGAAATCCATAAAAACTTGAATAACTAATACCATGAGTCTATTCTAGACAAATATAATTAATTACCTTCCTTGAATACCTCACTTGTTAACTAATTTAAAGAGGTTTGAGCTTGGCTTGTGAACTACTAGTCTTTCATAATGGTATTTCCACACATGGTCAACATTTATCCTTGTCAACTTGATCATTTGGATTGGATTAGTTGAAGAATGGGAAATGATGAAGCTCTAGTGTGATTTTGGCATTGTATGTTTACTGTAAAAGAGCTTGTTCATAATGGAGGTGAAAGACTATATTTATAGACTCTTGGTTTGAATGTTAACCATTTTTATAATATCCAGATAAATGATGAATAAGGATTCATAAAACTCATGATTTCACACATGGAGTGTGTAAGATACCCTAACTAAGGCCTTTGTGGAGTGAGGAAGAGATTTGCATGTAAAGTGTAGTCATTGCTTCTCTTGGAGTATGTAAGAGAGGTGTAAGAAAAAGTGTGTGTAAGAGGCATGTAAGAGATTTATTGCATCATTCCATTTATAATTAAATTATACTTATGATGTCACTAGATGAAGTAATATTTTAATTTGATTTAATAAAAATAATAAAAAAATTCATGGAATTTATTATTAGAGGAAGATTAGACTTGATTAAGTGGGATTAATCAATAATTAGAATAATGGTTTGCTTTTAATGTTCATTTGTCAAAAAAATATTAATTTCATTACATTTTAATGAAATTTATATAGGGTCAATTTGATTCAAGATATGCTAGATAATATCAATATTATGATACAATCTATTGCCACAATCAAGGATGTGTCATTGTGATTTCAGATAAAATGATAGTTGCCCATGTAAATTGGGTCCATTTAAAATTTCTAATTAAATTTGTATGTGACTATATAAATTCTCTCCTTATTTTAATTTAAACACAAAAGTGATTAAAATATGAAATTTCTACATTTCCCCCTATTTTAGAAGGTGTTGCATAACACTAGGCACAACAATGTCTTTTTAAAGAATGAAAAAATAGTTTAAGAAAAAATATAATATTGATTTAAGATTGATTTTTTCAAATTTTGAAAATATTATGAGTTAATTGACATTATTTGATTCCCTAGAGGACACTTTATGAGCCTTATATACCCCTTTGAGGAGTGGTCATAAAATGATTGAAAATGAATAGGCCCTCAAAAGCAATAAAATGGGTGGTCCATAGGCACAATAGATAAAAAATGAAGATTGTAGGATAAAATAAGATGTAAAATAGTTAATAGGGATGAAAATAGGACTTCAAGGTATAAAATAATGGAAAAAAAGAGTAAGGGGGTAAAATTTTCAAATTTCAAGCTTTATTCACCCCTACGAGGTGAAAACTATTCATTTTTACTCCTCCATTTAAAAGATTTGAGATTTGAATTTATGTGAGAGTGTGCAGGGAAGAATGGCTCCCTTTGCATAGAATACACATATTAACAACTTCATATGAGAGTACAGTTAGACACCATAAGAAGGGAAATTGGTAAGTTATATTTTTCCCTTGTGAATTTTTGCATTTAATAGCATTCACGACTAGCAATATGTCAAGGATTAAAAATTCCACTAATCTTATGGAAAACATAAATTGGTAGTTTTACCTATGAAATTTGTGAGAATACTAAAAAATTATAAAAATGACCGAAAATTGATGGTTTCACAATAAATGGTGAAAACACCAAAAATTTTAGGAATTTCCTAGTCGATGAAAATACACCAAAAGAGGGTCGGGGGGTGTAGTCGATTGGTTGGGTATTTCCATTGCGGCTCTGCCCATCAGTGTTCAAGTCCCCCACTGGCCCTGTGGTACCGGTATTAGTCGTGTCTAGCCAGTGGTGCTGGTCACGTTAAAAAGTTTACCCAGCTTTCAATAAAGTGAAAATACACCAAAAGTGAAATTGCTAACTAAATAAACAAAATGTTGAAAACACTAGGAATGGCCAATTTGGTGAGAATGTAAATAAATCAATGAAAAAATTGAGTAACACAACAAAAAACTTAAAAAGTGAAACCATTGAATAAATATGTATAATTTCCAAGAAAAAGGTGAAAATGCAAAAAATCAAAATAGTAAAAAAAAATTAGCAGAATTGCCAAGAAAATAGTCCAAATGTGAAGAAGCAAAATCATCCATGAAATTGATAGAATCACCAGGAATTGGTTAAAACATGAAGAGAGATACATTAGTCTATAAGAGATAAAAATAGATCTTTTTAAGAATATATTTGATTAATTGGTCTAATTATAATGATATGTTCATAAAATTGATAAGTACCTTATGTTTATCTTGCACAACTAGACAAATTGATTTGATTGTTTAGTTGATAGTTTTATCAATTTGTGCTAACTTGGTTGTGATTTAAGGAGTGTCTTTTAGTATTTATTATGCATGAGAGATGTTTGTATTACGTATGGTATAGGAACATATGAACTGAGGAGATGTGTGCCTTATTGGAGGCTTTGGGTTTGTTACACATTACATTCTTACCCATAATTAGGGTAGATAGAGCATACCTGAGTGTGTTAGTTGAGAGGTATCACTCAGATACTATTACCTTTTTATTATTAACTAGAGATGACACTATTATTTTGTAGGATATGTGGTAGATTCTGATTCTAATAATTAGAGGATGCTCCTTATATTAGATGGGCTCTATAGGATGGTAAACGTTACTCAATGACTTGGTCATTGGTTTTGACATTCTGATAGAGATAGAGATTGTAGATATTGACCTAATTGAGACTTATATTGACCTACTAGCTGAGGAGTCTTCCCCTCCAATAGATCTATTAATCAAAAGGTAGTAGTGCTTATGTCCATTATAAATGGCATATTGATGTCTGACAAGCATGATTGGTTCTTTCATAAGAGATTGGGGAAGTGATTAGGGACATGATAGATGACACCATGATTTTTTATTAGGGTCCAAAAATATTATCCCAATTATATCAATATTTTCATATGATTGCTTACTGATGTGATCATAGTATTGACACCTTGGCAGTGTTATAGGTCTAGGTTTGGGAGCACAAGGCTATAGACTAGCTATTGTAAGATTAGAAGGTATGGGACCTATAATATTTTATGTATTATGGATGGGTATAGATAGTTTTAGGTCACTATAGATATGGAAGATATAGTTACTTATATTGCATAGTGATAGATGACATGATAGACAAAGACTTTGTCTGCCATCCATATATTTTATTCTAGATTTAGTGGGTTACTGATGGTTGGTATATGTCATTCATGACTACTCTATGTTTATTTACTAGTATACATGCACAAATTATTAATTATTATAGACATAATCAATTACATCATCATTTTGGAATAAAAAACTACATACTAGATGCACCTAGATTCTTTTCCCATGTGACTAGACAAATTAATAAAAGGGGGCCACCGATAGCCCAACATAGAGGAAGAGCTAGTTATGGACTAGTACCATAAGTCATTTTTGCATAAAAAATGGGTCATGTATATTGGAGTGTGAAATTATCATATACAATATGGTGGTCCTAGTTTAAGCCTAAGATATTGACAGTGTCCAATAGTGCCTTGATATAGGTGATAGATGTGGCCAATGTTTAGATAGCCAAATAGGTATAAGATTTAGGTTAGGGTCAAGGCTAGGGTTAGGTATAGAAGGAGATATATTAAATTAGTGAGGGTATGGATACTAATATTTAGGGTTAATACAATAACATCTAGTGTTGAAATACAAAGATTAAGGGTGACTATGATCCTAACCCAGGACTAGATTAGAATGTCAATAGGAGGAGGGTGGATCCATATGAGGTCAAACCTTTAGGTACAATGGGTAGAGACACAAGTATAGTTGATATGATATTAGATGATATTAATATATAGGTGGAAGAGATAGATGGTCTATATGCTAGGCTAGACCATGTATAGTAGTAGGTTACTAACAATGGTGCTCAAATTGTGACCCTCTAATCATGTAATGGGGCATTTAGTTAGATATCAAAAATTGAAGGTAGAGGTGTCCTATAATATTTATATTTATTACCATATTAAAATATCTATATAATATGTTTAGAGGCTCTTCTCGAAGTGAGATACAATGCACTAGACACTCACATGTCCTCAATTATCATAGATTATCCTTGAGAGCCTTTAGGCTAAGGATGAGGCCATGTATTAAAACACTTTATATGAGTTGGCCATACCACCAGTGATTAGGGCACCTAATTTTTATATATATGAGGTGTAGAGGGAAGTGATGAGGTCTAAAATATGTAGGATCCAAAATTCTTTAGCATCTAGGCAGTTAGTGTGTCAATCACCACCTCCTCCACCATCAAGGCTGAGTGGGCCACCCAATCGGCCAAATGGGAGTCACAAGTTAGATTTGACTGATAATTATATATAATTTGTATCATTATATGTATATACTCATGATGTATATGATGTTTTGGTTTAGTTATATATACTACATCTTTAAAATTTTTTGATCCCCACTATGTTAATTTACACAGATTCTTATATATATGATGATCTTTATGATTTAGTTATTACTATTTCCTCATGAATCCATGATGTTAGGATAGGTAAAAAAATTAAATATTTTTTTATGTTTATTTTCATGTTAATATGAGATGTAGGATATATTTTCTCCATTATTCTAGTTTTTGACATTTTAGAGACGATTTAATGTTATTCCTCACTGAAAATGTGATATGTTTTGATTTGTCATTGGATATTAGCTTAATTGATCATTTTTAAGGAATGTTTATGACCTTTGGTATATTCTCATTTGTTGATATGTATCATGTGTATCTTATAGATTAGTCAAGGGATGCAGTGCTCTTGTTGTATGATAGTAGACAAGGAGACTATATTACTGCAACATTTCTTGTTAGACCTCTATTACTTATTTTTTTAATTTTACATATATCATTATTCACCATGATTATAAATTAATCATGATAACATTAGATGTCATAATAGTAATAACTTGATATAAATGCAAATGTAAACAACCTAGGAATAAGATATAAAAAATCAAGTCCTAAGAGTAAATCATAATGCCTGAAATCAAAGGTAAGTGAGTGAAATAAAATCAAATACATGTATCAACAACAATAAAAAGTAAGAAAATATATAAACAACAAAATAGAAAAAAAACAATTAAAAATAAATAGCATGTTATTAATTAGTCATGTGTGCATGTGTAAATGTATGGAGTTACTCTTGGAAATTCTACTTCTACATTCTAGAGGACAATTGTCAGGACAAGATGTTAACTTGGGTATAAGGGGAAATAAAAGAATAAGGAATGAGTGATCAAGTTGTCTCCAAATGACCCATGTAAGTGGATGTTGCCTATATAGTCCAATGGAATTTATGCCAAATGTATTTCTCTCAATTATATGGGTAAGAAAAAATGATGACAAGTAAGGATATTTATTATAGAGAAAAAATAAGAATCTAGACTTACAAAATGGAAAGAGTTTTGAATAGACTAGGAAAATGGGAATGAGAATAAGATTGATTGAGCTAACTTGAGATGCCCCAAGTATCCAATCACTACCTACATAATTGGCGTGGACCTCAATATAAGTAGTTATCCAAGAAATCTGACTATTATGAAGAAACGGTAATGATAATCATAAATTATTATGGATACATAACTATTTTCCATCCATAAAATGTGATGAATCATACCATCTAGAATAGAGACAAAGGCCACTGGTAAATAGGATGATAAAATAAGCAAAATTTTTGTGGTTTAATATCTCTCATGGATATGTATAACCCTTTTTCAAACTTTTTAATTTTTAGGTTGTTTTGGGATTTTAAAATTTTTAGGGTTTTGTGTGTTTTTTGGAACAAGATATGTATAAGAATGGTTGTGAATATAGAAATTACCAATGGGATCACAAAATAGTGAGAATGTGGCTTAAATTATTATTAAAATGGTGATATCATGAGAAAAGAATTTGGCCAAGTTGACCTCATAAATTGAGTACTACCTCCATAGTCCAATTCGACCTCAATCCATTATAGTTCACCATATAGTGGAAGATACTAGTAATCAACATAAGTGTTGAAGAAAAGGAATGAAACATGAATATAAAAAATGGTAAAATATTTATGAATAGCTAAAACATACAATTTTAAGGACATTAATGAAGGGAAACTATGCATAAGTGTGTTGAGATGTTGCTTTCAAAGATGTGTTTATGATCAACAAAGTTGTATTGTCTACTAAAACTTTCTCTAAAATATGGAATATTAAACTCTTTAATTTACTTATGAACTATAATAAGGATAAAAATAGGTTATAGGAAACTCTTTATTATGATCTTTTGGTCTAGGCACTAATTCCCAAGTATCATTATTTTCTATTTGATTTAATTCGTCATCCATAGACTTAACCCAATGCTCATCATGTCTAGCTTCTGAAAAAGTTCTAGGCTGAATTTTAGATAACAAAGAGAAATTAACTTGCTCAGATTCACTTACCATCATTCTTCTGGTGTGAATTCCTTCTTTTATGTCCCCAATGATGTCACTTTCATTATGATTTCTCTGAATGTATTTGGATGGATTCTTGGTGCCCTTTTTCACCTTCTCCTCCTCATCTTCATCTAATTATTCAAAGCCTTCCTCTTCAATGATTTTAGGAATGTCTATTGGATCACTGATTCTTTTTGTTCCTTCTTCTTCTATCCTAACACTTGCACTTTCAACAATTTTCTTGGTTATTTTGTTATAACATTTATAAGCTTTAATTTTGCAGGAATAACCAAGAAATATACCTTCATCTACTCTAGATTCAAACTTACCAAGTTTATTATCGGTTCTCTTTATGAAGCATTTGCTACCAAAAAATCTGAAATAATCAACTATTGCTGGTTTGTCTTTCCATAGCTCATAAGGAGTCTTATCACTATTGACTCTTAATAAATCTCTATTCTTAATATGCACTGCTGTACCAACCACCTCTCTCCAATATTTATCTGCTATCTTAGATTCATTTAGCATTGTCCTCACCATCTCCTTGAACTATTCTATTTTTTTGTTTAACTACTCCATTTTGTTGTGGAGTTTTAGCTGCTAAATAATGTCTCTTTATTCCATGATCTTCACAAAACTCAATAAATTGATCTAACATAAATTATCCTCCTCAATCTAATCTTAGACACTTAATATTTAAATTAGTTCCATTCTCAACTAATGCTTTGAATGCTTTAAATTGTCTAAAAGCTTCTGATTTTTTATTTAAAAACATTACCCAAGTCATACGTGAAAAATCATCAATAAGCAACATGAAATATTTATCACCTTGAGTACTTTGAGTCCTCGTAGGTCCACATAGGTCAGTGTGAACAAGCTCTAGCATCTAAGTGGTCGAGTACTCTTTTGTTTTGAATTGCCTTCTAGTCTGCTTCCCACGCTGACAAGGTCCATAAAGTGTGTTAGATGGCTTTGTAATCTTTGGAAGGTTCTTGGCTGCTTGTTTTTTTTTATGTTGACAAGATTGTAAAAATTTATGTGCCCCATTCTCCTGTGCCAAAGCCAACTTTATTCAATCTGACTCAAACAATATTTTTGACCTTTGATGTTTGATAGCATATACAAGTTATTACCTATTCTTTGAGCATCTACAACCAATACATTTGAATCTTTTCTTTCAATTTCACAACCTTCTAGATAGAACTTTAGTGTGTTCCCCTAATCACACATTTGACTTAAAATCAAAATATTATGCTTAAGACCTTCTACATATAAAACATTTTTAGTTTTAGTTCTGTTGGTTGAATATTTTGTCGATCAGCATACTGATAAACAAAATAGGTCTAATCAGCCAAAGTAGGAAGATTCCAAATGTGTGAGTTCACCACATCAAAAGGGGACTAATCTCTCCTCTCATCAAGGGGAGGTTCCCTATGGATATGCTAATGTGTGTGTGTGTGTGTGTGTGTGTGTGTGTGTGTGTGTGTGTGTGTGTGTGTGTGTGTGTGTGTGTGTGTGTGTGTGTGTGTGTGTGAATAGAAAATAATACTCAAGGGTAGGATAAACCATCCATCTCTCTTTCTTTAGAGATGATGCGTGAAAATCAAAGGAAAAATCTCAAGGAAAATGATAGAAAGCACTCCTCTTATTTCAAAAGTACTATATAGTAAACCACAAGAATACTCCTGGTAGTAAATGTAAAATGTAAACAAGGACATAGTAACCAACAAATTGAGATGTAGCAAAAAGTCTCCACCTGAATTTCCCAAGAGTGAGATACGAAGGAAAATGAGGGCACAAAGTCATCCCAAGGTCCTTTACATAGAAACAAAAATAAAACACACTAAAAGTAATTATGAGGGCACAAAGTCTCTCCATAGTTGACTTCAGGACACCTTCCTAACAATTTTCACTAATCCTGCTTGTTGAATTAAAGGAACAAAAAATATATTAAGGAAAAATACATAAGAACAGTTTCCTCAACAATAAAGATATCACAGCACAAAGTCTTAAAAGTCACTTGCTTTCTTATTCTAATAACAAAATATGATCAACAATATGAGCTCAAAGTCTTAGTAATGCCTTTCAATTTGGGCAGAGTTTTGTTTCTGATTGTTAAAGAGAGATCCTTTTTTACACTAATAAGAGAGTCCCTTATATAGCCTCTTCAAGATGGACTTGGGAATAGTAACACATCATGTTGCATTGAATTTTGTTAACAAGATAGGGTAGAATTTAGGGGCATATACCCATTTGCTTTTCTCAATGTAGAGAAACAAGTCACACTATTAAAAGTTTGCATCTTTTAATATCCACCTGGCGGTCTACTTCTAGAAATATATTTGATGCATAAATGTTTCTGATCCTTCCTCATCATTCCTCCTTTTTTGGTTAATCAAATCTGGTCCTTCATTCAATTTGATGCTCTATTCCTTAGTCATTTACTGTTGATCTTGGCCTTAAATCCTTTAAATGCATTCGGGTCCATAGATTTAAGCCTACAAGGATCAACGACTAATTCATCATCATGACTTTGACATCCATGGCCATGTCACTTTCCTTGGCAATTCCTTCAGCTTTGTCATTTGAGCTTTCCCAGAGGGGACCTACCCTTGGGGCCTTGAGAAATGATCTGCTTTGGGTTGGGAAGAGCCCCCCGCAAGGGTATCTACCCCTCAGGTGGTCTTTGGATGGCCTTTGGGCTTCTTTCTTCCTTTAGATTTCTTGTTTTGCATCCTCTCAAAGGGAAGGTGACCCTTTGGCTTTGGGGAAGTGTCCTTTAATTTGGCAGTCGAGAGTCCCCCGTAAAGACACCTACCCTTCGGGGTCCTTAAGCAACCTTTTGTCTTTGGAGTCCTTTGGAGCTTTCCTGCAGACATTTTCTGGCAGACATTTTCTTGCAGACAAAAATTCTGGAAGAATTGTTTCAGTTGGCTTTGTCTTTGGCCTTCAAAAATTCTTTCGAGCTTTTCTCCCATAGACTTTCCCGAATTCCTTTAGACTTTTTTTCTGAAGGAATTCTTTCGAACAAAAAGTCTGAAGGAATTATGCCTTTGTCTTTAGACTGCCTTAAACAAAATTTTGAAAGAACTTACCTTTGTGGTTTCCTTGAAAATGACCCTTCTAAAGGGTGCTTTTCTAGACCAAGTGCCCTCCGCAAGGGCACTTGTCCTTTAAGAGGCTCTCTTGAACTTTTGCATTGAACCACTCCTTTGAACCAACTGTTGAACCAAGCTTTGAACCAACTATTGAAACAAGCTTTGGTTCAATGGTTCAATGGTTCATTCCCTTTGATTTGGCTAAGTTCTTTTGATCCTCATTGAACCAAACGCGTTGAACCTGTTGAACCTTAAACCCGAGTGGTTCAACGGTTCAATGGTACAAACCTCAAAAACTTGTTCTTTTGATTGAACCTACTTGTAGAAGCCTTTAAACCTGACTATAGAAGCCTCTGAACTTGGAAGCAGTTGAACTCTTGCTGCTGATGTTGAACCTTTGAACCTGTTGAGCCCATTGAACCAAAATGGTTTAAGGTTCAATGGTTCAATCCTTGCTTAGAAGCTTGTCGATAAACTCTTTTAGTTGAACTTGGTCATTGAACTAGCTTTGAGATCACCAAAGTGTTGAAATATTGCTTCTTTCTTGTAGAGTCTATAGATTTTCTCTTCCTGTAGAGTCTGTAGATTTTCTCTTCCTATAGTGTCTGTAGATTTTATCTTCTTACAGAGTTCATAGATTTAAGCTTGCAGAGTTCATAGATTCAAGCCTGCAGAGTCCGTAGATTTTTGAGAAGCTTGAAAAATGAGGAATTTGAATTCCCAAGACAAATTTCAAAAAGGGAAGAGACAATTTTTGTCTATAAGATCAAAATAGTTCAAATGTTGTCCCAAAAATGAGTGATATTTTTGGGGGAAAATAGCTTGCTCCAGTTGGGGAACTTCTATCAATTGTAAAAAGAATTGAAGCGAGTAGAATCCAGAATCTCCAGTGTCTTCATGTGTAACATTTGGCTATGGAGTCATGTTACCCAGAAATGAAAGGCATAAAAAATGAAAACAAATAAAACAAAATAGAATTAAAAACTATACAAATATATTGATGTAATGATCTGATACTTCAAGAGTTGAAGTGTTTCAGATGCTACCCATTGTGAGGTAGAGAAAAGAGTGTGCCATCTTGATATTTTAGCAAAAAACTATTTTCACCATTGTGTTGATGAATTATAAATGGGCCTCTCCAAAGGGAGTCAAACTTTCCATGCATCCCATTTGGTTCTCTCCTTTTATCTCACAACAGGACTTGATCCCCAATCTAGAAATCATGATTTTTGGCCTTTTGGTCAAAGAGTTTCTTTACCAGACTTTGATGAGCAGCAATTCGGTCCACCACCATGATTCTCTATTCATCTAGCTTAGTCAAGTACATGATTCTTTTATCAAGAGAGATTTCATATGTTTGATCTTAAATTGCCTTTGCCAATTTCAAGGCTGGGAATTCTAAGGTGATTGGTATTTCAGCATTGATACCATAAATAAGTTGAAAAGGAGACATACCAATTGCCCTCTTTAGTGTGATTTTGTCTGCCCATAGAGCATCAACCAATGCTTTATGCCATGTACTTTGATTGTCATCTGCTAGCTTCTTGATGATAGTTATCAGGTTCTTATTGTTGGATTCATCTTGTCCATTCCCTTGTGGAAAATAATTAGAAGAGTGAGAGAGTGCAATTCCATAATGGAAACATAATTGTGTAATCTCTTGGGAGGTGAAACAAGCTACATTATCAGTAACAATTTTGGTTGGAACTCCAAACATGGAAATGATATTCTCCTTGAGGAAATTTCATACAACTTCTGAAGTAGCATGCTTAGTTGGCATTACTTCTATCCACTTGGTGAAATAGTCAGTTGATGTAATGACATAATCATGTCCAACACTTGAAGATGGGTTTATAGTCCCAATAAAATCAATCCCCCATTGCTAGAAAGGTTATTCTATGATGACTGGCTTGAGAGGTAGGGCAGCTATCTTGGGTCTTCCAACAAATTGATGACAAAGTTCACATTTTCTCACCCACTTATATGCATCTTGTAAAAGAGTTGGCTAGTAATACCTGGCTCACAGAATCTTGTGAGCAGCTACAAGAGTAGAAAAATGTCCTCTATAGGCTAGATTATGGAAGGATTTCAAAAGTTGGCTTTGTTTCTCTTTGTCTACATAGTGAAAGAATACTCCATTTATGCTTCTCTTATACAAGCTATTGTCCCAAAGGACAAAATTGGTAGATTTCAACTTGATAGTCCTCCTTTCTTTATAAGACAAATGAGTAGGACATTCAGCATAAATAAGAAAATGAGCAATACCTAAATACCACTCATTGGTAGTGGAGACAAAAAGGACTATTGGTGTATCTTCCACTTCAACTTTTTCATGTTGTGTATCTTCTGGCTTATTGTTAGAAATTAATTGGCATAGGCCTTTTCCCCTGACCAGATTTGTTGGCTTGATGTCTAGATCGAACTCTTAGATCTTTGCAATCCAATTTCCCCTTTTTGTGCCAAACTCCTGCTGAGTTAATATGGACTTGACTGTGTTGTCAGAAACTAAGGCAGTAGTGTGTGAATTCGAGATATAGAAGTGAAAATGTTTGAATACTTTCACCAATGCATAAGCATGCTTCTCTATGTTTGAATACTTCATCTCATGGGTTATGAGAGGGAAACTCATGAAAGAAATAAGAGATTCCATACCTTCCTTGTCTTTTTGAATAAGAATTACTGAAAGTGTGTGTTTAGAAGCATAGTTGTATATGATGAAATCTTTGTTATAATCTAGACAAACCAAGGTAGGGGCATGGGCAATGGCAGTCTTGATATCCTAAAATGCTGACTTGCCTTATTTAGTCCAGCTGAAGGTGGTCTTCCCTTTCATCATGTTCACAATATGTCTAGTCTTCTTAGCAAATTTGGGGATGAACATCCATAAGAAATTCACCTTTATGAAGAAAGAGTGAATAGAATTTTTGCTTGTAGGCAAATTAAGCTCTTGAATAGACTTGACTCTATCTGAGTCAATCTTTATGCCTTCTTTAGACACAATGTGTCTAAGAAGTTTCCCCTCTATTACTCCAAAAATAAACTTCTTGGGGTTTACAAAAATACCATTCTGGCGGCAGCGCTCCATCACTTGTTATAAGTGGCATACATGATCAGAAAGGTGCTTTGAAAATATGGTTAAGTCATCAAAGTATACCACTATGAATTTACCTATATCATCTTTGAAAGCCAGGTCCATTGCTCTCTAAAAGGTAGCACTAGCATTTATCAAGCCAAAAGGCATTCTTTTATATGCAAATGTACCGCAAGGTGTGGTAAATGTAGTCTTGTGTTGGTCTACTTCACCAAATTCAACTTGATTATATCTTGAGAAGCCATCCAGCATTGATAACATCTCTGAACTTGTCACTGTTTGAAGCACTTGATCCATAATTGGAAAAGGGTAATTATCTTTCAAAGATGACTGATTCAAATTCCTAAAATCTACACAAATGTGAATTTTGCCACTCTTCTTCCTTACAGGCACTATGTTTACAATCCATGTGGAATGATGGATTGGGAAGATGATTCTAGAATTTAACATTTTTTAATCTCAAACAGAATAATACCTGCTATTTTCAGATTGTATTATCTAGATTTTTGCTTATAGGGCATTGAGTCAACCTTCAGAGGAATGTCATGGAAGATTTCATCAGGTTTGAGAGACTTCAGGTCATCATAATAATATGCTAAGACATCCATGTATTGATGGAGTAAAGTGGTGAACTTGAATCTTTCTTCAGGGGTGCAACACTTACCAATGTTAACCATCTTAGGATTTTCTTTAGTAGTCATATTTACTTGATCAAATCCCTAAGAGAAACTTGAATCTATTTGTTGTTGTTTGATGAATCTATCATGCTTGTCAAATATTTTCTCAAGAGAAACCAATCCTTTAGGAATTTTATTTCCTTTCAGCTGTAAGAATTCTTCATTTATGTCTAAACTAGATTTAGAGGCTAATTCATACTTCTGATGTTCACTGCCTTAAAAATGTAGTTGTTCAAAATTGTCTTTTCATTCTAGGAAGGCAATGATTTGATGATCATCATTGAATACTTGCCAATTATCAGCATTGTTAGGAACACTTGGTCTATAGACTAGCTCAATAGTATACTTGTCTTCTTTGAAATCTGAGTGAGGAGCTAAGAGAGTTCCTAAAATAGCAAGTGCATCAGCTCTATCATTAGATTCCCTAGGTATAGAAAAAATGTTGAAAGCATCAATGCTTTCAATTTGGTCCCAAACTAGGTTGCAATAGTGGCATAATCTTTCATTCTTGGTTTGGTATGAGTTCCTCACTTTAAAAACCACTAATTCAGCATCCCCTTTGGCATGAAGAAAATTGATGCCTTTTTCTTGAGCAGCCTTCAATCCAAATAATAGAGATATATATTCAGTTGTATTATTAGTGTTACTAAATTTTAATTTGTAAGATGAAGGAAACATATCTCTTTAAGGAGATATCAACACAATCCCAGCCCCCGAACCAGTATAGGAATAGCTCCCATCAAATTCCAGAGTCCATACCCCATCAGATACTGCTTTTTCTTTAGACTTTCCTTTATTAGAGAGGGAGGGTCCTTCTTCATTTGTATTGCAACCTACTAGTTCTTTTGTTATTCTAGTTGAACTGCTTTTTGGGTTGACACTTTTAAGAATTTTATTAGGTGTTTCATACACTTCATATGTAGATAGAAAGTAGTTACTCATACCTGAGGATTTAAAAAGAATTTGAGATTCAGGAGCTGATGTTTGGGTGATGACATATTTTGCCCCCTTTTTAGGGAATAACCTCTTCATTACACCTTAGATAGGGATCCTTGCCTCAGACAGGTCCATGCTTAGTTCTCCTCCCATGTCCTTGCAAAAATCTCATCCAAGAAAAATGCCATAAGATGCTGGGATGTCAGCCACCAAGACATTCATCTTGATTCTCTTGTCTAGAAAGGCTTCAAATGCAAATTGGGCATCTTTGATTTGCCCCAATAATGGTACTTGATTATTTTCCATGGAGAAACATCTCCTAAATGTCTTGGTCAGTGTGAGGCCAAGAGATTCAACTACTTTAGCAGGCATGGTATTGTCAGATGCACCTAAGTCTATAATACAAGTACTTAGCTTGTGACCATTTATTAACAGGGAAACATAGAAAGGTTTTATTTTCCCAAGGGCAACTGGAAGAGTAATAATAAGATTATTCAAGATGGGCATGTTCTTTGGTGAATCAAGAGTTACCTTTTTAGCTTCTTATCCTACAGGGACGGTTTGGTTCTTGACACATTGGACCAACTTATCCAATTGATCAGGATTGGACTACAAATATTCAAATTTAGACATTTGTATTTTTGTCTTTTTGACATGATCGATTATGTCAAATAGCTGAATTGAGCTAGGTATAGAGGAAGGTATTTCAACCTTTTGAGTTTTAGGAGGGATGGGAGGAGGGTTGGTTTGTGAAATTGAAGTAGAAGGTGAAGGTGAAATTGATGTATTTGCCCTTTAGGTGATCACCAGATCCTTTGACTGAAAAGGCAGAGTGGTTCCACGCTTAGCAATCGTAACTATTGGTTGAGGTTGCTCTTTTGTCTTCCTTTTATCAGCTTGTTAGACTAATTAGTTCTTGGACCTGGTAAACATTGCATATGATCCATCAAAAGCTTCTCTTTTACTTCCAGGTTCATCCTGGTAGTTCAAGAAACCAATGTGGGAGTCGCTAGTTGATTCTTCTTGATTTTTTACAAGGATATCAGCATCATTTTCTTGATTCAATTCAAGCTATAAAGAGAACTATGATTTTGCTTCAAGATATCCCATTACTGAATTGATTGAAGGAGCTTCGAGGGCAAGTTTGACTTGTGGGGGAGATAGATAATTTTGTTTCCCTTGATTCCTGGTAGCATTGCCCTGATATGACTGATTTAGAAATGTCCTTCTTGGCATATCTCTGTATGAAGGAGCATAAGACATTCCTTGTACCATTTTCTTTTTGAGAGCAAGCAACTCATTTGCCAACTTTTGCACCATTGGATCTATGATGCTTGTAGATGAATATTCAGAAGATGATGAAGGTCTATTTCTATTTGGATCTTTTCTTATCTTCCCTGCTAAGATGAGATCATCTTCTACTTCAGTGGCCAAATGTTGAGCTAGAACAAGATCTATTTGACCAACACATCTCAAAAGAAAACTTACTTCAGGTAACTGAGAATTAATGAAAAAATATTTGAGATTCTCAAGTGTAGGTCAAACAATTACAAGAATTTTATTTCTCAGTTTTTCAAATTTGGCTATGAAGTCCCTCATTGGTTTATGAGGCTCTTTCTTCATTTGTGTAAGTTGAGCCAGAAGTGCATGTGCATCTACTATAGGTTTGAATATGGCTTCAAACTTAGCTTTGAGGGTATTTCAATCAGTTACTGACTGAGCTTGTAAATGATAAAACCAATCTACAGCAACACCTTGTAATGTTTCTACAAATAGCCTGACTGCTACATCTTCAAATTTGACTCCAATTATCCTAAAAGCTATGCTAAAGGCTAAAATGTGTTCATCAGGATGAACTTTCCCATCATCATAGAATTTGGGAAAATTCTTCCTTGAACTACATGGAAGCTCATGTAGAGGTGAAGTAAGATTGAGAGGACCAAAAGCATTATCTGAGGGGCCTTGAACTTCCATTATATGACTATGAAAAGGAGGAATAACAAATCTCAAAGGGGTAATTATTGGTAAAGATTTATCAACAGCAGAAGTAAATACTTCATCTGGCAAAAGAGATATGACTTTAGTAGGAGGAAAGCTCTTGGTTTATTGGAGATGAGATGGTCAAGGAAATAGATCAAAATTACTTTGATCTACCAACTCGAATATAGGGTCAAAAATACCTTTAGCCCTTTGGCTTTGTGTATACCTTGAATCTGTCAGATTGTGAAACAAAAATGAAAAAGAATTGACCTTGCTTCAGTTTGAAGTTTGAGGCTTTAAACTGCGCATTCTTTTCGCAGTTAGTGTGGAGGATGATGGTAAGGCTATAAATGGATAATGGGTAAGACATGAAATGGAGTCACTAGAGTTTGTAATGGATAAGGGTTATAATGATAATGGGTAAGATATAGGTGATGTTTCAATCAAAAATTTAAGGTTCCAAATTGCACAAAATTATGTATATCCCTAGCAGAGTCACCAAAAATTATTGGTTGAATATTTTGTCAATCAACATATTGATAAATAAAATAGGTCTGATCAACCAAAGTAGGAAGATTGGTCATCCAAATGTGTGAGTTTACCACATCAAAAGGGGACTAATCTCTCCTCTCATCAAGGGGAGGTTCCCTATGGATATGATACACACACACACACACACACACACACACACACACACACACTCAAGGGTAGGATAAACCATCTTGCTCTCTTTCTTCAGAGATGATGCATGCATATCAAAGGAAAAATCTCAAGGGAAATGATAGATATCACTCCTCTTCTTTCAGAAGTACTATTTAGCAAACCACAAGAATACTCTTGGTAGTAAATGCAAAATATAAACAAGGACGTAGTAACCAGCAAATTTAGATGTAGCACAAAGTCTCCACCTGAATTTCCCAAGAGTGAGATATGAAGGACAATGAGGGCACAAAGTCATCCTAAGGTCCTTTACATAGAAACAAAAAGAAAACACACTAAAAGCAATTATGGGGACACAAAGTCTCTCCATAGTTGACTTCAGGACACCTTCCTGACTATTTTCACTAATCATGCTTGTTGAATTAAAGGAACATTAAATATATTAAGGAAAAAGACATAAGAGTAGTTTCTCCAACAATAAAGATATCACAGCACAAAGTCTGAAAAGTCACTTGCTTTCTTATTCTAATAACAAAATATGATCAACAATCTAAGCTCAAAGTCTCAGTAATGCCTTTAAATTTGGGCAGAGTTTTGTTTTTGATTGTCAGAGAGAGATCCTTTTTTACACTAACAATAGAGTCCCTTATATAGCCTCTTCAAGATGGACTTGGGAATAGTAACATATCATGTTGCATTGAATTTTGTTAAGAAGACAGGCTGCAAATTAGGGGCATCTACCCATTTGCTTTCCTCAATGTAGAGAAACAAGTCACACTATTGAAAGTTTGCACCTTTCAATATCCACTTGATGGTCTACTTCTAGAAACATATTTGATGTGCAAATGTTTCTGATCCTTCCTCATCATTCCTCCTTTTTTGGCTAATTGAATCGTGTCCTTGATTCAATTTGATCCTTTGTTCCTTAGTCACTTCTTACTAATCTTGGCCTTAAATCCTTTAAATGCATTGGGGTCCATAGATTTAAACCTACAAGGATCAATGACCATTTCATCATCATGACTTTGATGTCCACGAGCATGTCACTTTCCTTAGCAATTCCTTCAGCTTTGTCATTTGAGCTTTCCTAGAGGGGACCTGCCCTTCGGGCCTTGAGAAATGATCCTCTTTGGGTCAGGAAGAGCCCCCTGTAAGGGTATCTACCCTTCGGGTGGTCTTTGGATGGCCTTCGGGCTTCTTTATTCCTTCAAATTTCTTGTTTTGCATCTTCCTAAAGGGAAGGTGACCCTTCGGCTCTGGGGAAGTGTCCTTTAATTTGGCAGCCAAGAGTCCCCCGTAAGGGCACTTTCCCTTCAGGGTCCTTCGGTGGCCTTTTTTCTTTAGAGTCCTTTGGAGCTTTCCTACGGACATTTTCCCATAGACATTTTCTCATGGACAAAAAGTCCACAAGAATTGTTTCGGTTGGCTTTGTCTTTGGCCTTCAAAAATTCTTTCGGGTTTTTCTCCCGTGGACTTTCCCAAATTCCTTCAGACTTTTTATCTGAAGGAATTCCTTCAGAGTAAAAGTCTGAAGGAATTATGCCTTTGTCTTTAGACTGACTTAAACAAAATTTTGAAATAACTTACCTTTGCAGTTTCCTTGAAAATGACCCTTCTAAAGGGTGCTTTTGTCGACCAAGTGCCCTCCACAAAGGCACTTGTCCTTCGGGAGGCTCTCTTAAACTTCTACATTGAATCGCTCCTTTGAACCAACCATTGAACCAAGATTTAAACCAATTGTTGAACCAAGCTTTGGTTCAATGGTTTATTCCCTTTGATTTGTCTAAGTCCTTATGATCCTCATTAAACCAAATGCATTGAACCTGTTGAACCTTGAACCTGAGTGGTTCAATGGTTCAATGGTTCAAACATTAAAAACTTGTTATTTTGATTGAACCTACTTGTAGAAGCCTTTGAACTTGAATATAGAAGCCCTTAAACCTATAAGTGGTTGAACTCTTGTTGTTGATGTTGAACCTTTGAACCTGTTGAGCCCATTGAACCAAAATGGTTCAAGGTTCAATGGTTCAATCCTTGCTTAAAAGCTTGCTGATGAACTCTTTTGGTTGAACCTGGTCATTGAACCAACTTTGAGATCACCTAAATTTTGAAAGCTTGCTTCTTTCCTACAGAGTCCATAGATTTTATCTTCTTGTAGAGTCCATAAATTTTATCTTCCTGCAGAGTCCATAGATTTTCTCTTTCTGCAGAGTCTGTAGATTTAAGCCTGTAGAGTCCATAGATTTAAGCTTGTAGAGTTCGTAGATTTCTGAGAAGCTTGAAAAATGAGGAATTTGAATGCCCAAGAAAAATTTCAAAAAGGGAAGAGACAATTTTGGTCTGTAAGACCAAAATAGTTCAAATGTTGTCCCCAAAAATGAGTGATATTTTTAGGGGACAACAAGTTCTAACATTATCTAAACTTAGTGTACTTTTTCCAGCAATTTTGGCAGTAGTATTGTCTACAAATTTCACTGTGCCACCATGGACCTTCTTCAAGGTTATGAACTTAATCTTGTCTCCTTTCATGTGCCTCAAACATCCACTATCAATGAACCATGGCTTTTCTTCATTTTTTGCATGCAAAGCTATCTGAACCAACCTAGAATATTTAGGTCGTTTCTTCTACCATGTATGAACCTTTTTATTGATGAATGGAGCCTTGAAACTCTAGTCCTTCTTGACTTACTTAAACATGCTTCTATAATACCAAGCTATGTGTGTGAAGTTGTTACACTTGTAACAAATTATGGCCTCTTCATCAAAGCTTGATAGAGGAGCAAAAGAGTTGTAGCTTTTACTTGACTCTATATGACTTTTCTTTTCCTTATTTTTGAGACTGTTAGCTCTTTTTATACATTCTAATTTCTTATGACCATATCCATTATAATAAAAATAGTAACCATAAAAATAGAACTTGTTTATGTATCTATGACCTGATTGCCTTTTGTAGCTTTGTTCTTTACAGCCTTTTTTATTTGAAATGTCCTCTATATTCTTCATTTCTTCCCTCCTTGTTTCCTCTTTTGTAAGAGCTTCAACATAGCTCTTCTTCTTTTCAAAACTGATACCTATCATTTTGGGTAATTCTAAGAGTCACCAAGTGAAGACAAAAGAGGAAGGATGTAATTTTTCATGAAGGGACACTTTGAGGAATATGAAAATTTACCAAGATAAGGACAAAAGAGGGAAGGACGTTTTTGCCCATGAAGGGTCACCACATGACTTTTCAAAGGCAAGGATATGAAGGGTCATACAAGTTTGGCACCATTTTCCATGAGGATTGAAGGGTGACAAAGGGGGAAGGCCAAAGGTCATTTGGAAAGCTATAAATAAAGGCTTGAGAAGCCATTTGTAATATGAGAGGTAGAGTTTGATTTGAGATATAAATATATATCTTAGAAAAGAATTTGTGAGAGATGAATATGATTTGTATTTGTTATATCTAGCTT
Organism: Torreya grandis; assembly: GCA_037957365.1. Classification (NCBI taxonomy): domain Eukaryota; kingdom Viridiplantae; phylum Streptophyta; class Pinopsida; order Cupressales; family Taxaceae; genus Torreya; species Torreya grandis. Next base: position 4,355,636 of record JARHVA010000284.1, on the reverse strand, counting down.
AGAAGAGCAAAGATGAAAGAGAGGAAAGAGATATTGTAATGAACTATCATTTGTTGAGATAGCAACATTGAGAGATAGTTATGTGGTATACATAAAGGGGTTGGTGCTCCTATGGGTTGGTTTTCATGAATTGTTGTTGTGTTGGTGGTCAGCAAAGGGGTTGGTGTTCATGAATTGTTGCTATGTTAGTGCTCAACAAAGGGGTTGGTGATCCTATGGGTTGGTGCTCTGAATAGTTGTTGTGTTGGTGCTCAGCAAAAGGGTTGGTGCTCCTGCAAGTTGGTGCTTGTGAATATTGTTTTAGTTGGTTCTTGTTCATATACTTGAGATTGTTCTCTATGGTTTTTCCCACATTGGGTTTTCCACGTTATATCTGGTGTCTCTCTCTATCTTGTGTGGTGTTTATTATTTCAATTTTATTACATATCTTGAATGTTTGGTTAAGTGGAATTTGATTAAGGGAAAGTTTTATAAGATATATGATATACTAATTCACCCCCCCTCTCAATATATCTCATGCTTAACAATTGGTATCAGAGTAGGTTTTTTTAGAAAGGGTTTAACAGCTTGAAGGTAGATCAATGAAAATCACAAGATGGCCAAGCAACTAAAGAAGGAGAATCAAGAGTTGAAATCCATGGTTGAAGCTCTTAAAGAATAGGTGTGTATCTTGGATTCTTAGTTGGCTATAGAAGTAAAAGAAAATAAGATATTTATTTTAGGACCTTAAAAATCAGTTAGAGGTTACAAATTCAAGTTTGAAATCAAGAGAAGAAGAGTGTAATCAGTTGAAGGTCGAGTTAGGTTATTTAAAGGATAATCATGAGAAGCTTATAATCAAGGTTGAGAAAGATCATGAAATATTAGCCCAAGGAAAGAAGGATGCAAGTTTTAAAGGTGAATTAAGGAAGCCAATCAGGCAGCCCAATGCTTTCAAGTTTTTAAATTCTTTTCATGACCATTGTTTTTTTTGTCATCATGTTGGTCATAAGGCAAGAGACTATATGAGGAGAAGCAATCAGTCAAAGGGAGATCTCAATCATATTAAAAAATAAGGTATGAGAAATTTTGTTTGCTTTTGTTGTCATAAGGTTGGCCATATTGCCAAATTATGTCCAAATAAAGTAAAGAGACATTTAAGGTATGTCACAGGATATAGAGCCCCTAGAAAATATGAGAAGAGTAAAATTCAGGTTGGAGGCCTAAAATAGTAAAGGTTGATCAGGTTGAGTTTAAGAGTGAGAATGAATTACTTGTAGTAGATAAAGAATCAGATAGGAAGGATTGTGAAGAATCTCTTGTTACATTTGAACATGAGCTTTGTCAAGATAAGATAGTTGCAAAAGTTGAGAAGATGAAAACCATCATAAATGTTGAGGTTAGTAAGTCAAAAAGGTTAGACATGCTTAAACAAATTCTAAGAGAAAAACACAAGAAGATCAAGGAAGAAACAAAGGAGATGTGGGAATCTCCTAAGATTTATTTCTAGGACCCTTTATGTGGGGTGTCTCTTCTAGGATTCAAGGAGACACTTTTAAGAAAAATTGAAGCATGGTGGATGTTATTGGGTCTTAGCTATGTTGCATGACAAGAAGGTGAGTTGGTAGATTAATTTGTATATCTTTTGAGGGAATAGATTTTTTTTGCATCAGTGTTATGGTTTGAGACTATGCAGTGTTAAAAAAGTTTTAAGGTGTTTCAAATAGATATGGTCATAAGAAATTAGAATGTTGAAAAAGATCTAATAGTTTCAGAAATAAGGAGAAAGATACTCATGCAGATTCAATCAAGAAGGATTAGAGTTTCAAAGCTCCATTCATTAAGAAGAAGGTTCAGACATGTTCATGGTAGAAGAAACAATATGAAGATTCTATGATGGTTCAGACAGCTCTGCATGTAAGAAATGAAGATTAGCCATAGTTAGTTGATAGCAGATGTTTGAGGCATATGACAGGAGATAAGTGTTAATCAGATATTGGATTTTCTCCTATTTGTCTTGTGCAATTTATCTTCTTGTATAGTTTCAAATTACTTTATCAGAGCCACAACAGTAATCGTGTGTCTAGTTATGCTATTATTTTATTCTGAAAGTCTTTGCTTTTTTAGTAGTTTTTTTATTTAACTCCATTGCATTTGAGAGTTATGGTAGAGTTTCTTGAAAACTCATGCAAATCCATATGAAAACTTGTTAAAATAAAAATTTATTACTTCTGAGTTAAAATTTGCCAAGACATCTTGTTTAGATCTTTTGTGGCTTCAGCAAGGCAATTTGTGGAAATATCCGCAGCTTGGCATTCTTTTCCAGAAGCTTGGTGTCCATTTCCAGTAGCTTGGGATCCATTTCTAGTAGCATGGCATCCATTTCTAGCAGCCTAGCATCCTTTTCCAGTAGCTTGGCATCCACTTCCAGTAGCTTGGCGTCCATTTCCATTTCCTACGCCTTATTCTGGTGAGAAAATTCTGGTCTTATTGTGGTGAGATAATTCTACCAAAACTACTGTGCATTGAAATTAAAACTTTGTCACTTGATACTATGCTTTGAGAGGTTTGCAGATTCAATATTTTTTTTGCCCAGCAAAATCAGAACTGTGCCTATTTTTGTACGAGAATTCTGCCAGCCTATTTTTTTCTTGAAAATGATGCCCTCTCCTTGTTTGGCATCCCATGTGGGCCCTTAGATACTTGGCCAACAGTTTCATTCTATCTGTTACTTTAATTTTTTATTTAAAATTGACTTGTTAAAAAAAATCAGTCAATTTGACTGAATATTAAGTATTTTAGACAATTTAAAATTTTGGGGGTTTTAATTTAAACTTGTATATTCACCTGTTGAAGACAAAGGGTGAGGCTCGGGTTGGAAAGAGGCCAACTCCCCCTCACAAAGACCTCCTTTGGATTCCTCACTCCATGCCGAATCCAATGAGTGGTTGAAATTTCACTTTCTCTCTCAAAACAGGCATTTTTTAATGTTTTAGTGCTATTTTTTTGCAAAAAACACTAGTTTATGGGAAATTGAACCTTTAATAGCTTACAAACAGTAGCTCAGATTTGGGTGCCATTTTTTTAAAAAGTGTCTATAATTCAATTATCCATAGTGTAGGCTTGTTATTTGTTAAAAATGTACTAGTTTATAAAGTGCCTAAAATTAGGGTCTCTTGGGAGACATTTTCAGCTGAGTCCGATGTCTTGTTTGCTTAAAGTCTTGCACTGATTGCTCTAAGATGCATTCTCAGCTAAACTCGATGTATTTTGAGCATGAAATTACATATTTGGGGGGGGGGGGGGGGGGGGGGGGGGGGTTTTAACATTTTTGGGGGGTGTGATTGCTTTTCAGCACTTGCAATTTTTTGCTCTCATTCTCCTTTCTACATAATTTCACAACTTGCAATCAACACAATTTCACCTAAATTCAGCTTAAAATAGATTTTTTTCAACTTAAACCCCTAACACCCTTCAACTATCATGAATGTAAGGTTAAATTGTCAATCATTCTTAGAAGCAAAGGGTTGTATAGGATCACCATGGGTACTGAAGTAGAATCCAACAATGATGCTGAAAAGGTCAAGTGGTACAACTGTAATCATCTTGTCCATATCTCCAAAACTTCTCTTCCATTTAGAAACCTTTAAGACTCCCAAAGACATATGGGACACCTTAGAACTCTTATTTAGGAAGATTGATGAGATGAGAGGTCATGAGCTTGAAAATAAACTCATAAGTCTAAGTCCTAGCAACTTTGACACCCTACAAGACTTCTTCACTAAGTTTAAGGCCTTTAGATTTCAATTGAAAGAATCCGGGATAGAGAAGAAAGATGATCAACTCATCCTTTCTATTCTTGAAAAGTTAGGTCCAAGCTATTCAGTCTTTGTCTCCACTTTCCATGCCACAAAAAGTGCCCTTGGCACTACATGGAAAATGTCTTCTTTAGATTCATTCATTGCCGACTTGACTAGGGAGCAAGATAAGCTAATTCAAATGGGCAGAATGAAGTTTACTCAACCCCAAGCTTTGATAGCTGGAAATGGTAAGGATAAGACTTCAACAAAGGAGAAGAAGAAAAATAATAAGGACTAGGAGAAGAAGAAACAAAACAACAATCCTGCTAAAAACAACACTGAGTCTTCCTCCTCCAATGCTAAACCTAAGAAGGAGAATGTTAAGTGTGCCTATTGTAAAAATATAGGGCATGATGAACACAAATGCATGAAGAAATAAATAGATCACCTAACTCGTCTTCTATAAAAGCACAACATAGGTGTTCCAGAGTCCATCAAGTAGAATTCATCTACCCAAGATTCTACCATGGCAAAAGGCAATGGTAAGGAGAAAGAAAAGGGCAAGGCCCTTGTAGCAACTATAGCTTCTACAAAATCATGGGTCATTGATTCAGGTGCTTCTCACCACATAGGCTCTTCACTAGTTGATTTTTCATCTTTAGAGCCTTGTAGCATGACTTCAATTAGTTTGGGTGATGACACATCAGTTTCTATTGCAGGGAAAGGGTCAGTTGAAATGGAAGGAGGAACATTCAATAATGTTCTAAATGTTCCTTCTCTTTCAACCAATCTCCTATCAGTGTACGAAATCACTCACATTGGTTGGGGCATGAGAGTTGAGTTTTCACCAGATTCAGTGGCTATCAGGGAGTTACATAGTGATACTACAGTGGTAGTGGGTAGGGCAGATCACCAAGCAAGGTTATACACCTTCTCACATTTTGCACCAGATTCTTCTCTAACAGCATTGCTGACTCATTCAGATGAAGATAGCAAATTGTGGCATGAGCAGTTTGGCCACCTTAACTACCGCTACCTTGAACAATTTTACAAAAATAATATGGTCATTGGCTTGCCTCGTGTCCAATTCTCAAAAGGACTTTGCAAGGGGTGCTCCCTTGGGAAGCATCCCGAAGCAAAATTTAACAAAGGCAAAGCTTGGAGGGCTTCATAACCTTTGGAGTTAGTCCAAAGTGATGTATCGGGACCCTTTCCCAAACCATCTTTCACAAGGGCCAAGTACATCCTCACTTTCATTAATGATTTCTCTAGGTACACTTGGATATATTTTCTCAAACAAAAGTCTGAAGTGTTTGAAAAAAATTTAGACATCAAGGCTCTTATTGAGAAACAGAGTGAGAAATCCATCAAGGTTTTTCAAACTAATAATAGAGGGGAGTATGTCAACATCAGGTTTGAGAAAATTTTCACCACATAGGGAATTGATTTGTAGCACACATTCACCTATAGTCCTTCACATAATGGGGTTGCAGAATGCAAAAATAGATTCTTGAAAGAGATGGGTAGTTGTATGATTCACTCCAAATCCTTAGCACCATAGTACAGGGCCAAATCCATCAATTGTGCTTGCTACATTCAAAACAGAGTTCCTCACAATGCTTTGAAAGGGATAACACCCTTTTAATATTGGTATAAAAGGAAACCTGATGTTGAGCACCTTAGGGTTTTTAGATCCCCAGCCATGGCCCACATACCAAAGAAGAAATGCAAAGATATGGAATGTCAATCCAAGCCTTGCATCTTTTTAAGATATTCAGATGGTATTAAGGGGTATCACCTTCTAGATCCAGTCACTCATGAGTTGTTCATTGAGGGAAGTGTCCACTTTTAGGAGAGTCCTAGAGACTCAACACTTGGCACTTCTTCTCCCTCTTCAGATCTACTTCTTCATGATGATTTCTCATCAAATTTAGACCAGACATAGTAGGTTCTCGAGCCAGAGACATCTTGTTCTTCTTTGAGTTCAGATAATAAGGACAATGATGCAGATTCATCCACCTATAGTCAGTCAGAGGATGAGGAGTTAGCACCTGACTCGCCCACTTTTAGGCAACTTTGGGCTAGATAGACACTTGAGAGTGCTGGCACTTGGGTAGGAGATCCCGCAGATGACAAACATACTAGGGGGAATTTTCAGAGAGATCCACATGCCTTCTTTGCTTCAGTTTTAGATCCATAGACTTTTCAAGAGACATCAGGGGTACCTAAGTGGGATAGTGCTATGGAGGAAGAATATTCTTCCTTAATCAAAAATCACACTTTGGATTTGACTTCACTTTCTAAGGGAAGAAAGATGGTTTGATGTAGGTGGATATATCATAACAAGTTTGCAGCAGATGGGTCGGTTGATAAGTAAAATGTGAGATGGTCACCAAGGGTTTCTCATAGGTGGCAGGCATTGACTACTCAAAAACCTTTGCACCCATTGCAAATATGACTTATATCTGACTCACCTTGGTTATTGCCGGAACACATGGTTGGGATGTGCACCAGATGGATGTGAGGAGTGCCTTTCTTCACAGAGACCTAGAGGAGGAGATCTACATGGAGCAGCTTCCAGGATTTGTTTAAGATTCTTTCTTAGTATGTAGACTTAGGAAATATATCTATGGCCTCAAACAAGCCCCTCGGGCTTGGTATGCCAAAATGGATTCCTTCCTTCTCATAGCAGGTTTCACTAGGTGTCATTCTGACCCCAATGTCTACTTTTTATGGCAGGATGATTCACTCCTAATTTTGGTTTTATATGTTGATGATGTTTTGATCACCGGGAGTTATTCATCGGTTATTACACCAGTGAAGGCATCTCTATAGGATAGATTTGACATGATAGACTTGGGTTTGTTGCACTACTTCCTTGGCATTAAGATCTCATAGTTAGATTCAGGGATTTCTCTTGCACAGCTTAAGTATGCTCTTGACTTATTGGCTCAGTTTCACATGGCTGATTACAAGCCATCTCTGACTCCCTTTCTATCAGGAGTCAAGCTTGAGGTTGACTATTCTTCACCATTGGTTGATGCCACTCAGTATCGACAACTTGTTGGTAGTCTCATCTACTTGACTCACACCAGGCCCAACATATCATATATAGTGGGACTTGTCTCCATATTTATGAAGGAAACTCATGAGCTACATTAGAAAGCAGCTAAGAGGATCTTGCATTACATACAGGGTTCACATAGATATGGGATTCATTATAGATTTGGCATAGAGGTTGACTTGGTTAGATATACAGATTCAGACTAGGCTGGTGATTCACAGACTCGCAAGTCCACTTTTGGTTATAGTTTCTCTCTAGGTTCTGGTCCTATCAGTTGGTCTAACAAGAAGTAGAATGCTATTACTATATCATCCACAGAGGTAGAGTATAGGGGAGTTGTTAATGTAGCTACTGAGTCTATTTGGATTCAGAGGATTCTTTCTGAGTTTGGCATTCCTATTAGGTAGCCCACCATCATTTATTGTGACAACTAGAGTACCATTTAGATTTGCAAGAATCTAGTTCAGCACCAGCAGACCAAGCACATAGAGATTCACATGCATTTCATTTGGGAACATACTCATAGCTAGGTCATTGTCTTGATATTTTTCCATTCTTTGAAGCAGGTTGCAGACATCTTCACCAAACCTTTCATCGAGAGCAAGTTCATTCATCTACGAACTCTTCTTGGGGTGCTGTCTACATCTACAATAGCATCATCTTCAGGGGGGCTTGTAGCCTCTTCTTTTCTTTTATATCTCTCTTTTGGGGGGGGGATTTTTTTTCTATGGGTTTTCTCCTTTTCTCTATCTTATGAGAGATTGCATTTGTACATGGGTACCTTATCAGGCCTAGTTTATGGGACCCATTTTATATTTCCACACTGCCCACCTAAGCTGCGCTTATGGGGGGGTATTATGGTAGGTTTTTATTTTTCCCTATTATTTAATTAGAGAAATTATATTTGTGCATACATGGAGTTTTCCTACATTTGTGGGATAGGCTAGCTTATGTGGAGATGTGTGTCATAGATGTGTCATAGGTGTCATAAGAATGTCATAAGTAACTCCCTTGATGGGAGTTACTTCTCTATTCTTAGAACCTTGTCACCACCTTTCATGGAGGATTTACATTCTATTCTTTGGGTGCCTTAACCACCTTTTGTGGAGGAGTTACTTACGTGCTTTCCTATATGTATTATTCACTTTGGCCATCTCATGTTAATCAGATATTGGATTTTCTCCTATTTGTCTTGTGCAATTTATCTTCTTGTATAATTTCAAATTACTTTAGCATCTATGTGGTGTGCACTTGCTTCATCTCGTGTGATCATGTCACCATTATATTCACATTATCTGGATTCTGGCAACAACTCTGATAGATCAATGGTGACACAATGAGATTCAGAGATAAAACCACTACTAGAATAGCCAAAAAAGGTACTTTGAGTTTGGATAATGATAGAACCAACTTAAAGCATAATCTATCGAGTATAAGTCAAATATGTGATCAGGAATACACATTAAAGTTTTATGTAAAAAGTTGTGAGATTAGAAAAAAGTATTCAAATGAGTTTATTGTAGATGCTCAAAGGACAGGGAACAATTTGTATGTATTATCAGATATCTTCTCAAAGGCATGATCAAAGGACACATTCAAAGATCTGCAAGAGGAATTGGGAGTAATTTCTATTACTTCTTGCCATTGATGTTGAGCATTAGTTGAGGGGGAGCTAAGTGTTAGCTCCAGGTATTCCCTTTGCCATTGATGTCAAAGGGGGAGAATAATAGGTACAGGTATAGGTGTAGAAATAGGTACAGGGAATAGGTACAGGTTGCTTTAGTAAGGGGGAGTTACTATAAGTTTTCAGATGATAGTATGTGTAGGTGACAGGATGTGGCAGTTTCAAGTTTGAGGTTGCCATCAAAGACAAAGGGGGAGATTATTGGAAATATTGTCATTGATGTCAAAGGTCTAGCATTATTGGTGATAAAGGCCCCATTGCATTTAATGATGTTTGTAATAGTTATATCTTGGCTAATGTATGTTAATATTTGTTTAATATTAACGAATATATTTTTGGTTTCATATAAGACAAAAGAAGGGCCCATAGAGAAGTCAAAGAGCCACGGGGTAAAGACAAAAGAAGGATGGGACACATTTTCCAATAAAGAGTCATCTTGGGGAATTCCAAGAGACACCAAGTGAAGACAAAAGAGGAAGGGCACAATTTCTTATGAAGGGACACTTTGAGGAATATGAAAAGTCACCAAGATAAGGACAAAAGAGGGAAGGATGGTTTTGCTCATGAAGGGTCACCACATGAATTTTCAAAGGCAAGGATATGAAGGGTCATACAAGTTTGGAACCATTTTCCATGAGGATTGAATGGTCACTAAGGGGGAATGCCAAAGTTCATTTGAAAAGCTATAAATAAAGGCTTGAGAAGCCATTTGTAATATGAGAGATAGAGTTTGATTTGAGATAGAAATATCTAGCTTAGAAGATCATTTGTGAGAGATGAATATGATTTGTATTTGTTATATCTAGCTTAGAAGAGCAAAGGTGAAGGAAAGGAAAGCGATATTGTAATGAACTATCATTTTTTGAGATAACAACATTGAGAGATAGTTGTGTGGTATACACAAAGGGGTTGGTGCTCCTGTGGGTTGGTGCTCATGAATTGTTGTTGTGTTGGTGCTCAAAAAAGGGGTTGTTGCTCTTGTGGGTTGGTGTTAATGAATTGTTGTTGTGTTGGTGCTTAGCAAATGTGTTGGTGCTCCTGTGTGTTGGTGCTCACAAATTGTTGTTGTGTTGGTGCTCAGCAAAGGGGTTGGTGCTCATGAATGGTTTTTGTGTTGGTTCTCAGCAAAGGGGTTGGTGCTCCTACAAGTTGGTGCTTGAAAATATTTTTTGAGTTGGTGTTCATTCATATACTTGAGATTTTTTTCCATGGTTTTTCCCACATTGAGTTTCCACGTTATATCTGCTATCTCTCTCTTTATCTTGTGTGGTGTTTATTGTTTTAGTTTACTTGAGATTGCTCTCCATGGTTTTTCCCACATTGGGTTCCCACGTTATATCTAGTGTCTCTCTCTATCTTGTGTGGTGTTTATTGTTTCAATTTTATTGCATATCTTGAATGTTTCATTAAGTGGAATTTTATTAAGGGAAAGTTTTATAAGATATATGATATACTGATTCACCCCTCTCTTAGTATATCCTGTGATTAACAGTAATAAGATAAAAATAGACTTAAATAATTAAAGATAGGATGAAGGGAGGTAATTAGACCATGCCCTAAAGCAAGGGTCCTCATAAATGTTGTTTAATCAACTTAAGTGTGAAAATGAGATGCATAATATTTATGGGCTCATTTATCTCTTCCCCATTTGGTGTAATCAACTTATATGTTCCATATATTAAATTAGCCTTAAACTTTCCCTTCATTTCATGGGCAACATTGATACTTTTTTGGTTTTCTCTTAAGATAAGATCACCAAGTTCAAACTCTTTTGGTATGATACATTTTTTGTAGTTATGATGGAACTTGTTCTGATATGACTAGATATTTTTCAAATCATATACCCATTTTTCATAAATTAGTTCAAACTCTTATAGTTGGGAGACCAAATATTTTTCTTTATCAATGATATTTTTTAGTGAAATGCACAAGGAAACTTGATCTCGACATGGATAATAGCTTTAGTGTTATAAAGAAGTAGTATGGTATGGATCTTATTGGGGTTTGGGTATGGGTATGATATTATTAGAGGGTAGGAAATAATTAAAAATGAAAATCATGGATAAAATCATTAACAACATTTTAAAGGATTTGGACTAGGGTTTTGTTAGATGCTTCAGCTTGGTCATTACTTTGAGGAAAATAGGCCATGGAAAATCATTACTTGATATGTTATTTGGCACAAAGGGTTTTGGCATCCTTATTTTTAAAGGAGTTGTTCTTTTCATAAATGAGGTTAGAGTGAATGCCAAATTGGAAAATGAGGTTTTCTAATATGAATTTGGAAATCTACTTATCTATTTTATAATTGATGGGAATGTCTTCAACCCACAAAATGAGGTTTTCTAATATGAATTTGGAGATCTACTTATCTATTTTATAATTGATGGGAATGTCTTCAACCCACATTTTAAAATATTTGGTTGCAGTGAGGATAAGCTTATGGCCATATAAAAAATTAGGAGTGATTTTATCTATGATATTGGTTCCCCATGTGGAAAATGGCCATGGAATATTGATTGGATGAAGTGCTTGGGATGGAGCATGAATGAGATTAGCATATTTATGATAAGGTAAACACTTATTTGCATAAGCACATGCATCATCTTCCATAGTGGACCAATAATACCATGTACATAGTTGACTCCTGGCAAGGAGCATGCCACTAGTGTGGGACCTATAAATCCCTTTGTTTAATTATTTAACTAATAATATATAATTTTTTAAAGCTAAACAATGAAGTAGAGTTACATCATATCCCCTATGATAGAGTGTGACAATGAATATGGTATAATGAGAGGCATTATGAGTAAAGGATTTTTTTTTGTTGCATGATAGGTTAAGAGGGGGAATGTAGGAACAAAGGTATTAATATATATATATATTAGGTTACCAAACTAAGTTGGGACCAATAGTTTCACATGACATTTCATATGTTGAATGTTCATGATCTAGAATTACAAAATATTCGATAATAAATTGTTAATATGAAACATGATCTATGATTATAATTAATGGACCAACTATCACCATTCTAACTATAGTCTTTTTAATGCCCCTTGAGATATATTTAAATTGGATGTGTTCAAAGTGTTGATTGAGAGTGTCTAGCATGTTTTTTTAAGTAATGAGCTTATAATCCATGGTATAGTATTTCTATATTACTTGGTTATTAATAAGTTGGGAATATCCATGAACATGTATGTGTTTGATATTCCATTATACCACTAGATGAATCCCTAAAATGAGTGATTCATAATTTGCTATGTTTTTTTTAGAATTGAAACCAATGTGGAATGTTTTCAAATGCTTTGGGGATAATATAATGTCAACTCAAGGTTTAAAATAAGTCTAAAAACCATCAAATTAGAGTGTCTAGTGTTGTGGCTCAAAAGAATTTTAACCAAGATTCATGATTGATTCATTAGGTAAATTTAAAATGAGTGGCTTGGTATCTGATAAGGTGCTTCTACAGGTTGATCTGTAATTACTTTCCCCTTAATGGCCTTCTAATGTACAAATTCATCTTCAAAATAACTTAATAACATGGTCCATTTAGCCATATGACCATTCAAGATAGCCTTGGAAAGTAGGTCTTTGAGTGGGTACACTTTGGAAATGATAATGGTTTTATGATTAAGCATATAGTGTCACAAATTATGGGCTATAAACACCCCTACTAAACAATCTTTTTTAATGGCAGTATAATTGTGTTCATATGCCACTAATGTTCTACTTAAGTAGTATTACACTTTATTTCCCTTAATCATCATGTTGGGATATGAATGTCCCCAAGTAATGTTCCATTTCATATATATATATATATATATATATATATATATATATATATATATATATATAAAAGAAACAAATTTTTATTTTTTGGTGGGTGTAGACATCCAATCCTTAGCAGCATTTATGTTGAAATTTTCAGTCTTACTCGAATTGCACTCAAATGCACATTTCAAGCCAAAATCCATAAAACATGCTAAATGGTTTGAACTTGTCATTTATAAGTGACAATTAAGGTCAAAGTATCCCTAAATGGGGCAATGAAATTTATGGGTCAACTAAATTTGATCAATTCATTTTGAGTTAAAATGATGATTTCACCTTTTGTGCTCTAGATCACTCTTTTCTTCTAATTCATTGGTACATGCCACATACCTTTGTTATTTTGTGTTGTAAACATACTAAATGGAAATATAGTTTCAATTCATCTAATGTCACCTTATAATTCTTCTCGATTCAAATTACAACTCAATAATATGACTTTCTAACCATTTTGATTAATTGAGGGCCAATTTTCAAATAATTGCACAAATGTTGATTAACCTTGTTTAAGGCTAATTAATCCAAATCAAGAGATTAAGTGGATTTTACATGAGACTTGTTGAATATTTATTTTTTTAAATTGATTCCTATTAACTACATCATTAGGTGACATCATTTCTTGGGAAGACATCCATAGGCCATAAATGCCACAAATATCAGGATTATGGGTCAACCATGCCTAGTTAATGCCTCATATGCCTCTTCAATGCCCCTTCTTCTAAGTTCATGATGAAGATAATTATGGATTTAATTCTAAATATTAAGATTATCCATGGCCACACATCTCAATCTTGAGATGGACGGTCATGGCTGATCCTGACCAATATCAAAAATTATAAATAGAGAGGCCATGAACATCATTTCTAAGCTATTTTGGTGCAAGGTTATTATGGTAAAATATCTTCAAAATATTGAATATTGAAAATTTATAATGCTAAGTTGTTTTCCACAAGGCTTTTCATTTGATCATAAATTTTGTTTGGAAGCTTTATTGATAGGCTAGTTTAGTGATTTGGAATCAAGAGCCTAGGTTTTATGGAGTGTTCTTGAGGCATTGGAGGAGATTACCACCATTATTGACAAATACAAATATGATTCATTAATGGAGAACATGGTTTTGAGCCACATGGGTATGGTGAATCCATTTGGGAAGGTAATATGGTGTTACTTTCTTTCATTTGTGTCTTCCTATCCTTTGTAATTCCCATAGGAATAGATAGGCTTGGTTAGTTAGTTATTTATGCATGTTTCATTATTTATGGACTAACGATTGACTAACATGCTTTGTAATCCTCTCTATAGTGGGGAAATAATAGGTGTATTTCCCAAATATTATTCTAGATGCTCAAAGGCCTGTCAGAAATCAATGTTCAATGAAAAAGTGGTGCTTTTATTCAAAACATGAGTGAAAGGATGACATATGTCTGCCAACTAATAAATGAAGAATCAAATGGATTAGATATTACCCTAAAATTTTTAAGTATACTTCAAATTATAATGTGGAGGAATTTATATAATGGCCTTAAACTTGGCCAGGTCAACTTCAATGCCCCTATGAGAGATAATGAAACATAGAAAATTGTTAAAAGTAATGCCAAAAATGCACTTTATAGGGTTGAGACTCACTTTGTATTCATGAAGACTTTTAAATAATCTTGTAACACATATAGATGTCCTGAAATGGTCTTGGATTTGCCTAAAATGTCATCCATATAATCTTCAACAATATCATGCATCATGTCATTGAAGATGACAGTCATTGAAGATGACAGTCATTGCATGTTAGTATGTAGTAGTGGAATTATTGAGGCCAAATGACATCACTTGATAATAGAACATATGTCTACCAACTAAGAAATGAAGCATCAAATGGATTAGATATTACCCAAAAAATTTTAAGTATACTTCAAATTATAATGTGGAGGAATTTATATAATGGCCTCAAACTTGGCTAGGTCAAATTCAATGCCCCTATGAGAGATAATGAAACCTATAAAAATGTTAAAATTAATACCAAAAATGCACTTTATAGGTTTGAGACTCACTTTGTATTCATGAAGACTTTAAAATATTCTTGTAACACATCTAGATGTCCTGATATGGTCTTGGATTTGCCTAAAATGTCATCCATACAATCTTCAACAATATCATGCATCATGTCATTGAAGATGACAGTCATTGCATGTTGGTATGTAGTAGTGGAATTATTGAGGTCAAAAGACATCACTTGATAATAGAACATTCCCCATGGGGTGGTGAATTATATTTTATGTTTATCCTTAGGTGTTTTTTTATCTAATTATATTTGGAGAAACCATCCATGTGAGATAACATATCATATCCTATTGTAGAATCTATAGTCATATTAATGTTGGGAAAAGGAAAATCATCCTTTGGGAATTCTTTATTGATATCTCTAAAATTGGTAAATAATAAGATTATTTTTGTATTTTTAATAACTAGTAAAATATTTGATATCATTTCAAAAGAATCTATAGGATGGATGCATCCTGGCTCCAATAATTTTTCTAATTCTTTCTTGACAAGAATAGTTATGAAAGGATGAATTTTTCTTAGTTTATGCTTGATTAGTTTGAAATTGGAGTGTACAATGAGATGATGTAAAACTAAATAAGGATCTAAACAAGCCA
Organism: Torreya grandis; assembly: GCA_037957365.1. NCBI lineage: Eukaryota > Viridiplantae > Streptophyta > Pinopsida > Cupressales > Taxaceae > Torreya > Torreya grandis. Next base: position 4,340,624 of record JARHVA010000284.1, on the reverse strand, counting down.
TATCAGTATAAGACTAGAAAAAAATATCAACAAACTCCTGAAGGAGGGTAGTAAGAAATTCATGTTCCTTTTCATGAAGGGTAATCCAAGTATAATACATTTAGGATGGGCTGGCGTTTCAATATTTACCTATATGGTATCTTCCACTATAAGTGTGGACCAGATTATAGAATAATTGGTAATTTTTTAAACTAATCTTATTCTTATTGTGGTTCAACTTGCTAACCAATGACACCTATGTATGAAGAATCTAAGTTATCAAAATATGGAAAAGGCCAACTGGCAAAGGTGTGCAGGAACACCTAAACCAATTGATCAAATACTTATTGATCCTATAAACTGATTCCTAATTGGCATGAGGTTTTAGGATTGGAGGAAGCTTAGGATTCATTTGAAATAGGGTGAGGTTCCCCATCTAATACTGCCTGAAACATGTTTTCACTATGGGACTTGTCCTTTTATTTACTTTTTCCCTTGTCCAAAAGTTCTTCAAAGAGGTTTTTACTTTGGAACCTCAATGATTGATTTTATTTTTATTTTTATTTATGATGAGGGATGTTCACTTGATCTCCTAAATATGTGGAAAGGTCCAATGTAATACCAAATCCTTGTTTATGATCACAAATTGGCAAACCATCTTTGAGGCCCAAGAATTCCTAAATCACCTCATCATTCTAGAAATCATCCAATGGTATGTACGAGTCTTATTTATCATAGTTAATTAATTATGGGTGATGGAAGAAAATAGGGGAATAATATGGAATAAAATTAATGGTATGGATGGTATTAGGTTTAGGTAGGTTAGTATCGGCCACCTCATCATAATTTTCATAGTAGGACTCTTTATACACATAATATTTTCAACCTTTATCAATTATTGAAGCTTTCTATCTTGAAAGAACCTGTCGTGTCTCAATATATCTAATTGAACACCTTAAAGTGTCTACCAATAAATGGGTGGGAATACCACTAGTTCTTTCTAGGATTTTTTTCCCTTTTTACCACTTTCTATCTACAAACTTGTCTCCTAAAAACCATTTCCCTAAGGTTTGCCTCCTATTTTTTACCCTCATATAGTATTTACCTACCTTCATTAGACCTTTCCTAAACCTAATACCCTTTTTGGTAGTTTGCATGATAAATTTGACCACATTGATCTTATATTGTTACTTTCAAAGCTTATTAGGAACTATGCTAGCCAGGACTGACATAGTTCATAACCTAGTTAGTTTTTTGCTAATTTTAGTACTAGGTCAACCAAGTCAACCTTGTTATCCTAAATTTTTAGAAAGGTTTAGGGTTATATTCACCTATATAAACACATTAATTTCACCATTTCTAAGAGAAGAGAATAATAATCAATATATATTACACATATACTTATCCACCATTTTACTTGAGGAGCAAGATTAGGATTTCACACGTTATTTAGAGATATGGATCTTGTCTCAGGAGAACTTTTTTGGATGAATTGATAGGATGTGTATCCTAGATTTGATATATCCTTGTCATCCTTACATACCCCAAAAACATCTTGTGAATCACCTTGGCCAAGGGAAAGATTGAGGCTCGACAATTTTGTCTTTGAAGGTAAGTATTCCTAACTTTATTCCTCCTTTATAAGAGTAAATAGATATCCATTTTCACATCTCTTCCCTTTATTAGGATTTTATATACATTGGCATGAGTATATGTATTCTAAAAAATTTTAATTTTCATGTTTATTACCTTGAATTTATGCCACAAGATTGGGTACACACTATATTAGACTTTTCTTTACTTTTTATTAGTTTAGTGAATATGAAAACATAAGACCTAATTATGGTTATTGCATAGTTTTGCTTGACTGGAGGATTTTGAACCCTCCATAGTGATATTATTATGGTAATATATCCCTTGGCTAGTTTAGTGGATCTATATTGGTCATGACCCAAATTATCTAATGTATCCCCAATCATAAGTGTAAGTAGGATCTATCTTCTTCGAGCTAGGATTGATTTGTAGATCTATTGCATTTCTAATTGCATATAGACTCTACATCCCTTTCATCATTTTTAGTGTTAAAAAATTAATAAATGACACTCTAAATATCTAAGGGGTAACCCTCAGGTGGTTTGTACCCAATACCTTGAGTTACTTTGTGTTTAAAAATTATACTGTCTCAATAGATCCTTATTTTTTACTCCCAGGCCTTTGCCTTTATAAGATTGGTTATCCATTATTCGATTGGGGATATGATAATTTGTGTTTTTATATAAATTATTCAATTCATCATTATATAAACATGATTCAACTTCACCTTTGATATGATCTTAGTCCTATGAAGGGGTTTTGATAAAAACAATGGGTCCTTTCTTACAAGAATAATCCTTCTAGTGCCATTCCATTTTAGCATTTTTCACTTTAGGTTTGCCATATGATTTGGGTGTCTTAATAAATTTGTATATATGGAAATCATTTCCAATATTGTATTTTCTAATGTTTTTATATTGAATATTAAAGTTATTATCTATTTAAGGAGGTGGTACAGATGAAGTGGAGAAAAAAATATTTGTATCGATGTAATTTAACTTAGGTGGTTTAACAACTATATATTTGTCCTTTTTGGGGATGTGTTCTTGACCAAGGTGATAGTTATAGTTTCCATACTACACTTATATATGTTTACAAAATTGATACAAATGTAAATCACTAGGAATGGTGACTTCTAATCAAGAATGGGGAAACTTGATACACTTATGCAAGGTATAAGTTACTAAACATACTTCATGAATCCAAGGTCACTCAATGATTAATTTTATGTATGGCATTTCTAAGTCAAGAACATGGAAAAGTATATCATGGGTTAGAGGCCCAATGATAATAGAAAAACATATGGTGCCTTGTGATTCATGCTTCTCATTATAATTTACTTTGATATTAATGGTATTAGGTTGAATATTTGTAGATGTGTATCCCAAGTTCTTAACCGACTTCAAAGTTACAATATTTATCCCAAAACCATTGTCTATGAGGACTCATTTAATCTTATGCCATAAAATTACTACCTCAATATAAAGTGGATTATTATGAAAATGTCCAAGGGATGACATGTTAGTTTGATGAAAAATAAGTTGTTGTCACAAAGCTAAATGACTTATAAGTGTTTGGAATGTTCAGGAGCAATGTCACTGCAGACCTTGGATTGGTTTAAAATCTCATTTAATATGTTATTGTGAAGATTGGATGTACACAAAAGATCTAAAATATAAATATGCATCAATTAATTTTGTATTTGTTCCATAATATCATAAGGTTTATCATTATCATGCACAATTGGCTTTGATTTCTAAGGTAGAGGTCCTTGAATAAGTTTTTTGGAGGAAGAATGAACAAAACCTTGAATGGTAACCTTAGAGTATCGAGTTTTGAATTTTAAACCTCTAGTTGGTGAGGGGTTATTATAATTAGAAGAAGGTGAATAATGGCTTGGAATGAGAGCACTCAGCTGTTGACTAGAATCCAAGTCATTATGATCCAAAGGATGGTTGCCAACATATGGAGGTGTAGGTCCTATACTGGATGATGAAAGTTACTATGTATTATTATAATATTACATAGGGATGATAATAATGGTGGTTATTTGTTCACTAATAATGAAATTGATGACATTGCCATGGTTGTAAGGGACATTATTATAGATGACTTTATTGGAATGGGTATCATGATCTTCAGTCTAGTTTTGTTGTTATTGATTTGGTCTCTAATTCTAATTGTTATGATATATGTTTTGGTTCTTGTTATTAGCATCATGGTGATTTTGTCCTTGATTATTATTAGGGTTATTTTGTGGAAAAGGGTTTTGATAGATATCCAAGTTATGATTAGATTTCTTGGCCACATTATACAACTCTATTTCACCACTTTTAAGAAAATCTTGGATGAGATTTTGAAGCTATATACAACTATGAATGGAGTTACCTTTAATCGATGATAGTAGCATAAACCATGCTCCTTGTATGAATCAGTTTTCGGCTAGACTTATGAGAATGGTTTTGGTATCGACCAAATGATCATGTTAGTTAAAACTAAATTTTGTAAAATAATCTCTATAGGCTAACCAAGATCAATAAAAAGTTTATAATGATAATGAACTCTTCTTGGATGGGGTCTTTATAAAGTGAGATATTAGGTAGGTGGGTTTTCCTGAATATGTGGTGGAAATACCATTTGCACATGCCAAGATTTAGTCACCTCATCTCCCACAAAATTTTTATTATTGTCAAATGGTTTAGGCTTCTTTGATGTACTTCCCTACACTTGTGCAGGAGCTTGTGTGTGAAAATTGTTTTTAGTTTGGTTTTGAGAGTAAAGCTTGATGACCCTTTTGTTGATGAGTTCTTACTCAACCTATAATCCCTTAGAAATGATCTCATTAAATGTGTTGACACAATGAATTCTGAGACTATAAGCAATGTCTAGTTGTAAATTGGAAGTAAATACTACACCCAATTATTTTTTTGGATATTATGTAGTAATAAACTCCTCAATGAGTGCCACCATTGTAAATAGATGGAGAAAATATCTCCTCCTTTTGATTATCATGCCATATGTCAACCATGGTTACTTTGTGCTCTATATTATATGATAAATGTTTCATGAATTTATCTAAAGAATCATCAAATTTATCAATGGAGTTCTTAGGTGGACTAAGAAACATCATTAAAAGAATTTCCCATCGAAAATACAAGGAAAAAATCAAAGTAAGTACACAATGTTATATGCAACCTCTTGGCATATGATGAATAACTCTTTTAGATGTTACATTAGATCACCTTTCCCTTTATATTTATTAAATTTGGGCATCTCAAAATGATGGGGGAAGGGTACCTGAAGATAGATCATATTAAAGGGATAATAGCTTATGTCATCTAATTTAAATTTATTATTATGATTTCCTAATTTAATGATTGAAACTACATCTTTAACCTCCTATAAATCTTAAAAAGTGGGACCAAAGTGAAGGGAGTGGGTACATTTTGTTTGGAATTCAAAGGTAAACCACCTTGACCCATATACAGAGGTGGTATATAATATTTGGGAATCTGTATGCAATTGGTTCTATCAAGAATATTGACTCTTTCTTAGATTTGTAGTGTTGATAGGAGATTTTTTATTGGTAAAGTACTCATTATTGAGTTTGGTATTGATTTGGAGGGAATTGAGGCCTTAGTGAAGAAATGTTTTAATGGGTATTATATGAGACATTTTAATATTGAAGGGAAATCTATTTTTGATTTGTATAAATATGTTACATAAGGGGAATTTTTTTTTGGTTAAATGGAATGTGTTGTTGGCTTGAAGAGGCCCCTTATTGGATAGAAATGACAAATGGTTGAATAATAGAAGTATGTTATGGATTAGATAACATTTGTTGAGAATTAGTCAACACTAGTTATAAGGTAATATTGGTGACCACCTGCTGAGGTGGGGTATTAGTTGCCACTTGTTAAAGTGGTGGATTGGTGCATGCAACCTATTGTGGGGGTGGGTTACTTGTAACATGTTATGGATTAGATGTGGTTATAATGTGTTGCTATGAAGTATTTGGAATGCTAGGAGATATGGTATTTTATGAATTTGGAGGAATAATTTGATGTGTCGAAGAGGTCACTTGATGTGGTTTGAGGTACCCTAGTTGAGAGTTATCAATCACATGCTAGGAAGAGTTTATAGGGAGATTCAAGTTAGGATTAGTTACTAGATTATTTTTACATATAGGTTTGTTAAACAAATATGCAACTAATGTGGTGCTAGAAAATCGATCTAGGCTAAGCATGGGATAGGTTAATAAATCCAATGGCTATGTAGTTGAATGATTTAGATCTATTAGTGATGGATTTTGAATGTCTAATACAGTTAAGGAGTTATCTAGAGTAGATAAATCTTGATTATCCAATTTTATTTGAGAAGAAATAAATTATATTTGATAATTTTGCTCAATGATATGACCTTTTCCTTTGTTGGACACTACAAAATCTTGATCATGATCTAGTATAAAATTTCTATCCTAGATAAAAGCTTCTTGATAGTCTAATAATTAAAGAGGTGATTCTTTAAGAGATCTAACGAAATAGCATAAATATTCTATGGAAATTATAGGGGAAATTTTTTCACCCATTTATAATAATCTAACAAAATTTTCATCTTTGTTGTCAAAGAGTTGTCATGTAAGCTGATCCTGTACATATTCAGTATATCTATTATATATTATCAATTTTGTTCAAGATTGGCATGGGGGGATACACATAGAAGGTATTGGTGTCATTGTTTAGGTGGTATATTAGATGTGACATTGGTAAGGTATTTTTTATTAGTCTAATTTTCATCATAGTTTCTATATGCATATGGGTTTTAAATCACTTCCTCACTAAATGAGGGGTCATAAATAGCCCCACTGTGAATGTATTATGCATGTTTAAGTTTATGATGTTAATTTTGAGAGAGGCTTGGATACCTTAGAATATACTTTGATTGGGTATGTGACTACACTCAAAATAGCACTTGGGAATGTTTTGAAGTAATACGTCTTTCTTGTGTTAATATTAAATGGGAATGTCTTGATTTAAGAGATGTCAGTGTAAATGGTTGCCATAAAAAGGATATGGTGAATTGAATGTGCTTACAAAAGGTAGACACATTTTATTGGTATAAAATTTTCAAAGGTACGTGTTCAATATTTTATTTTATAGAGAATTTTCACTTGGTCTAGAATTTTAAAGGCTTTATCATGGAAACTTGGTGATGACATCAGAATGAAGGTTGATTAAGAATTAGAAATTAGCTTTGAACTTTGAATTAGGTTTGGAATAAAATAGATGGCACAATGACACAAAATGAACAAAATATTAGAACTTTGGTCTTTAATTGGTTTGAAATTTTAGTTTAGACTAGAACTAGAAATTGGATTAAATTAGATATCTTAAAAACATGTTTCAAATAAGAATGGTAGGTATTTTAGACAATTTTTTATGTAGAACAAGTAATTTTTGGCCCATAATTTTGATAGAGTAATGCATTTTTAAAAAGATGTGTATGGAATATATTATGAATTTTTGATTTGATTTTTTTGACTTGATTTCAAATATTAATGATGTTTTGATACATAAATCAAGTGTTAACACAAAATTATTACAAGAAAATTCTAATAATTTACATGGTTTTGCATCACACTCACTTGATCCTTTGATATACTTTCCTTGAGAGAGGATTCTAAATTTTAAGATTCTTTAAATAATTAATGCAGTTATTGGTGGTGTTTTAATCCCACCCTTATGTCAAAAGTTTTGTATGAATAAGGCAATCTTAGTGGTCATTACCTTTGTACCCCTACATCAATGAATGTTCAATGGAAAAAAAAGGTCTTAAAGTTTTACTTGGATTTATATATGGTCTTTATATATCTTATAGTATGTAAGCATAAAAATTTGTCAGTTGAATGTCGATATTTAATTTTCCATTCACCAAAGGGTCTTGTTCCTTCATGACCACTTCATTCATAGGGTTTCAATGAATTTATATTGGTAAAATCAAGCTTCGAAGGACATTTCAACTAAAATTTCATTGATATAGCCTCAATTTATATACCTTATTAGATAAACAGGGTTCATATAAACAAGGTTCACACAAATTGCAAGGGATGAATTTCTAGTAATCATGCCCAAATTACTTACAAAAAGGTGATGAACTCCACTCTACATAGTCCAACATAAAAGGAAGGTATTACCATTCTAATTCAAAATATTCCCCCAAAAGGGAAAGTGAAGAGCATGATAGGAAAATGTTTGAGCTAAAAGCAAATAGGAACCTTGAGTTTCTAGGTCACCCAAAATGGAAGAGCATATATATAAAATAACCTCAAAAGACACTTAAAACATGCAATATATAAATAAAATTAAATAAATAAGGGAAATGACTAAGTAACAAGTTTTTAAAACATAAATTGAAATGTGAATTCTTTTTTAAACCCAAATCAAAGTATTTTGAAGAGAAGAATTGGTGTATTTTTTAGTCTAAAGCCAAATTTTTGGTCAAGGTCCTGCAACAAAAGTGATTAATAGTTTGAAAACTGAATTTTGGACCAACAGGGAAGTTGAAAGTAAGTTTGTTTCACTCCTAGATTTTTTAACACATGGTGAAATTATCGATTCTCAGGATGAAATTGCCAATTTGTAGATGTGATACCACTAAAACACAAAAAAATCACTGAATAAATCAATGAACATTCTGAGGCAAAACCATTGATTAGGATGACCTACAAAATGATAGAAAATATAAAGTGAAACCACTAATTTTATAGTGAAACCACCAATTTTGAGGTAGTGAAATTATTGATGCTTAGGATGAAACCACCGAATTCACCTAGAATGGGTTTTTACAAGTTTTGGAATAAAAATGAGGATAATCTAGTTAATTTCCACTTTAAGTCCTCCATTCAAAAGGATAAAGAGGACTTTAGAATGTTTTTGGGGTTCGTAAGATTCCCACTGAGTATACCATTATCTAAGAATACGAATCCAAAGGGGGTTAACTAATTGTTAATGAAAGAAAACCAAAACAACTTGAACAAGTAACACCCTAAGCCTATTCCCTAGGATAAGCTAATATTATAAAACTAAGAATCAAATAGAAGACAAACAAAAGTAATTAACTTCCTTCAAGACCCCACTTGTTAACCGATTTGAAGAGTGTTGAGATTGGCTTGTGAACTAGTAATATTTAACAATGGTTACTCCACACATGGGAAAAATTTATCTTTGACATCCACTTGAAGCTTTGGCTTGGATTTTCTTGGTTGAAGAATGATTTGAGAAATGTTAAAGATTTAGTGTGATTTTGTCATGGTAAATTTACTTCAAAAGAGCTTTTCCATAATGGAGGTGAAAGCCTCAATTTATAGACTATTGGCTCAAATGTGAACCATTGATCTAAGATCACGATCAACAGTCAACAAGGAGTCCTCAAACTCATGATTGCATAAATGGAGTGTGTACGAGACCCAAATTAAATACTTTTTAGAGTTTGGAAGGGATTTGGAAGGAAAGTGCAGTCATTGATTCTCTTAGAGTGTGTAAGAGAGGTGTAAGAGAAAGAATGTGTAAGAATGGTGTAAGAGTTTAACTTCACTCCTTCCCTTTCCCATTGAGTTCTACTTGTGATGTCACTAGATGAGGTAATATTGCAATTTGATTTAGGAAAAAGGGAAAATTCAAAAAGTCATAAAATTTCTTATTAGAGGAAGATTGGACTTGATTAAGTGGGATTGATTAGTAATTAGAATAATGGTGTATTTGCCATGTTCATTTGTCAATAAAATATTCATTTAATTAATTTGTAATAACATTTGTAAAGGGTCAATTTGATCTTAGATGCAATAGATAAGATTAATATTATAATATGATCCATTGCCCCAATCAGGGATGTGTTGTGCTTTCAAAAAAATTGACAATTACGTGGGTAAATTTGATTAATTTATTATTTTTGGTTAAATTTGCATGTGACTTTGTAAAGTCACTTTTGATTGCAGTTTAGATAGTAAAGTGATCAAAATGAAGTGTCTACACTTATTAAGTTAGTTCACCACCCTTGTGTAAAAGCTAATCTAATCCTTTTAACCTTAGATATCCCCACATATCTAAATTTAGGGTTAAACAATCTATTTTAATGTAAAATAGACATTGGAGTTTAAATTTCTCCCCCCAGACATGGATTTTCCATCTTAACAAAAAAACTTAAGATAATATTAAGCCCATGCTTGGTCATTTTTTTTAGTGTTTAGTGTATTAAAGGATTCTCTTAAGATAAATAGTCCTCCATAGTAGTATTGCTCATCTTAAATGTTGATATTGTAGCATACCAAAGACTTTCAAACCCATGTTCTATAATTTCCCTCTGGTCCAAGGTGGTTGGTAATGGATTCATAGCCTTATTTACCTTTCCATTTAAATCCCAACACTTGGATGATGGTGTTGTTTCAGTGACATTGTTCAATGGTCAGATTACAATTCTTTTATTTGGATTCTTTTTTCGAGGTTCTATTCTTTTTCAGCTTTAGAAAACTATTAGTTCTTATATCTTTAGTAATGAAACTATTTTGCAATAGTTCTTTTAATAATATTAATTTTGTGTGCTCGTCTCTATCTTTTTTAAGATTTAGGCACAAAGTGAAGATGTGGTCCTAGAATTCCAGTGCTCATAGAAATTACTCAACTACTTGGAAGTGCTCATTGTGACATGACAAAACTTAGTCCTAATATCTGTCATGTCCCCTTTTTTTAGTGGACATCGTCAGAGTTGATGGTTAGCCTATTATGCGACCCTTGTAGGCTGATAGGATGGATAGAGGGTCTTGATGGAGCTTGGCTTGGCTTTGATTAGCAGAATTTGTCCAGTTGGCTTTCATTTGGGGTCTTTCGGACACGTTGAGCTCCTATTATTTAGGGATATTTGACATGCAACGGAGCACCCTTATTTTGGTATAGTCATGTGCAAAATCACTCCCTAGTTCACCAGCTTCAGACGGTTCGAAGATCTGACATGTATTGAGGGAGATATTAATATTTGATTGATTTAATTAAATATTAATTATTTGGCCTATTTTAATTATGAAACCCTAATTCTTAATTATGAAACCCTAATTAGGGCAAGTACACCTTTTTGGAGGATATAAGGGTTTCTTATTGGAAGGAGGCAAATTATCCATTGATTACTGATTATTGATTGTTGAAGAATTCTTCTGTGAAGACTGAGCCAAGGGTTCCAGGATTCCATTTGCATTAGAGAATGTCCACTCTTCAGTGTGTGCGATTTAGAGGTTGTGAGATATCAGCCGATCTATTGCCAATTTGAGAGATAGCTTCATACAGAAGCTATCACAGGTATTTCAGGTATTTATTTCATTAGGTTTTGATTCAGAGATTACCTAGATATAGATCTTTTGTATTAGCCCATATTTCTTCAAATTAGGGTCCAACATATGGGTGGTGCTATATTGTATTTCGCCACTGTACGGAACCTGTACGAATCTGTACCAGGCTGTACTAGCGAAATCACAGATTAAAGAAGGGTGTTGTTAGTAGTTACAGGCCACAGGGAAGTGCAGAGACCGACATCGGCATCCCAGATACCGACATCGGCCGAATGAAGACCGACGTCAGCAGAGTGGCCGACCGACAGAGATCGACATCGGTAGTCTATCGACCGACGACGGCAGAATAACCGACATCGGCGACTGTGTTGTTGACACAGCAACCCGAGAGCCGTTCCAAATTTGCAAAAGATTAGGTTTTGAGATGATATTTGTATTACTTTATATGCATGCCAGAGATTCATTATTGTAATCATTCTGAAGAATAATAAGAGCACTGATTAGCCAGTTGACATATTATACTACTGTCTATCTATTTAATTGAATTTATCTTGTAAAATCATATCTTTATTCATGCAAAATATCAAAAAGCAAAAATATAGAGAAAAATAGTCAAAAAAATATCCAGTTTCAGAATTAAAGGGAAACAAGGGATATTACAGTGGTATCAGAGCTTTTGTCCTGCCATCCTGTTGGGTAGATTGGACATTGAATCAGTTAGTAAATCATGGGTACTTCAAGTACTCAGAAACAGTGGGACAAGGATATGAAGAAGCTGAAACAAAGTTTGAACCAGTTGGTTGAAAACCAAAGGAGGATGAATGAATTTCTTTTAGACCCTACATTCGAAGCCAAATTAGTACGGCGTATGACATCCTTTTTTAAAGGGACCACATCACAAAACAAGAAGGAAGAAGAGGTTGACCGGTTTTCTCATGAGCTGGAGGATACTCAGAATTCCTTGGTATGTACTCAGTTGGCTCTCCAGGATTCTGAGAGACATGTGGGCGAGCTTTGTCTTGAGGTGAGTTCAGTTCAGGAGTTAGCGCATGTGGCAGGGATTGAGCTTTCTTTTATAGTCAGGGCACATGTTGATGATGATATGAGTATGTCTAGCATTCACACTCCAGATTTAGAGAGTGTAGAAGAGTCCCAGGATCCAATTATTGTAGATGACACCCAGGAGAATACAGTGGACAGTTTTGAGGACTTAGTTTCACTGGTAGTTTCTTTCGATACGGAGGAGTTAGACATCGATGCTACAATTTTTGATAATCTTGATGTTGATATGAGCTTTGGATTTGATTCACAGAGTATGGATGATAGTACTCCAGAGATCAGTGATTTTGAGTCTACTCTATTGGACCGTGCATCAGAGGAGGATTGTAGGAGACAATCTAGCCAGTGCCATCATGTGTCTAGTCAGCTAAGAGTTAGTGAGCAAGACATTGCTATCACTTGCAAGCATTTCGATGCTGCTCATCAGTTGTTAGCAGTTTATGGATGGGGTTCTCCTACTAGCGTTGAGCGGGGAGGCAGTTATTTGTCCTTGACAGAGATCCACTCTTTATGGGAGGCTATCCAGATTCTAAGACAGGATTATATGCAGTTGGTAGCTGATAAAGATTATCTTATGGAGTGGGGCAGCACATCATATGATGCATTATTGGTCAAGGAAGACAAGGTGAGTGAGCTTACTCAGCAGCTCGAGGTGACTTTTGAGATTCTTGAGAGTACGCAGTTGGCTTATGAGGAGTCAAAGTTTCATTTGGCTGAGGTGACCATGGAGTTAGAGCATTTGCAGTCTTCACTAGCCCCAGACCCAGTTCATTTGTATATTGAGGTGGTTGGTGGTGAGTACGTTCCTGCAGTTGTTGCTGAGGAACATGTTGTTGGCACTGACACACATGTTCAGGATTTGGGAGTACCTGGTCCTGATGTGTTTGGGATACCAGTGGAGTCGAGTCTCCAGATTGATTCTTCTCACACAGATGACAATGTGGTACAGTTGGTTGTGCCACCTTTACAGAGGGATCAATTGTGGTGTGCGGGGGAGTATGTTGATGCTTTCACGTATAATTTTTACTGCACTGAATCATTCATGGAGTATTTGCTGGATAGTGCAGGTGTTCATCTGGACTCGCATAAAGTGACAGAAGGTGTTCTAATCTGAGGTACTAGTGCTATTAGTAGATTGGGTGGGGAGATTATAGTGATCCTTTCTACTATGATACCTCACAAGGATTTTGAGGTGGGGTTTGTTGAGCAGATTGCACAGGGTCCTATCCAGCCTACAGCCACTCAGAGTCAGATATTGGAGCCATCTGCGGATTCTCAGTTCAGTGATGGTGAGCCAGTAGCGGAGTTTCGGGGTTCCTACTGGCAGTATACGGTGGGTTATGCTCATTATTCTTCTTTCGATCTAGAGATCAAAGATTTGATTTCACGCAGGTATAGATCGGCACATGTTTCTTATCATCCATTATGGAATGGATTGGCACCATCTTTTGCAGATGGAATTGGCAGTTGCAAGTTACACAACGCACAATATCGACACACCCAGGATAGTTTATCAGAGATTGGATTTGGTGTCAGTGACTCAGGGACCTATGGTTGTTGTCATATCCACGGTGCAGTTGGGTGTGAGTGTCAGTTAGACAGGGACTTGAGTTTTGACAAAGTTGATGTTTTAGTTGGCTTGAGTTTCACAGAGTGGTTTCTTCTATCAGCATCTACAGTTGGCCTTTAGATAATTTTGTCAGTGATGTTAGTTGTTTGGGTGTTGAGTGCAGTTTCTTAGTTGCTGATTTTTGTACTTTTGATGCTGATGATTTCTTCACAGGGGTTGATTGGTGACATGAGGGACGTTACACAACCTTTTCCTTGGGATCCAGGTGGATCGAGTGGTTTATTGTTCCGCGATTGCTTGGGGGCAAGCAATTTCAAGAGGGGCGGATTGTCATGTCCCCTTTTTTTAGTGGACATCATCAGAGTTGATGGTTAGCCTATTATGCGACCCTCGTAGGCTGATAGGATGGATAGAGGGTCTTGATGGAGCTTGGCTTGGCTTTGATTAGCAGAATTTGTCTAGTTGGCTTTCATTCGAGGTCTTTCGAACACGTTTGCCTGAGCTCCTATTATTTAGGGATATTTGACATGCAGCGGAGCACCCTTGTTTTGGTATAGCCATGTGCAGAATCACTCCCTGGTTCACTAGCTTCAGACAGTTCGAAGATCCGACATGTATTGAGCGAGATATTAATATTTGATTGATTTAATTAAATATTAATTATTTGGCCTATTTTAATTATGAAACCCTAATTCTTAATTATGAAACCCTAATTAGAGCAAGCACACCTTTTTGGAGGATATAAGGGTTTCTTATTGGAGGGAGGCAAATTATCCATTGATTATTGATTATTGATTGTTGAAGAATTCCTCTGTGAAGACTGAGCCAAGGGTTCCAGGATTCCATTTGCATTGGAGAACGTCCACTCTTCAGTGTGTGCGATTTAGAGGTTGTGAAATATCAGCCGATCTATTGCCAATTTGAGAGATAGTTTCGTACAGAAGCTATCACAGGTATTTCAGGTATTTATTTCATTAGGTTTTGATTCAGAGATTACCCAGATATAGATCTTTTGTATTAGCCCATATTTTTTCAGATCAGGGTCCAGCATATAGGTGGTGTTATATTGTATTTCGCCGCTGTATGAAATTCGTATGGATCTGTACCAGGGCGTACCAACGAAATCACAGATTGAAGAAGGGTGCCGTTAGCAGTTGCAGGCTACAGGGAAGTGTAGAGACCAACGTCGGCATCCCAGATACCGACATCGACTGAATGAAGACCGACGTCGGCAGAGTGGCTGACCGACAGAGATCGACGTCGGCAGTCTATCGACTGACGACGACAGAATAACCGACATCGGCGATTGTGTTGTTGACACATCAACCCGAGAGCAGTCCCAGATTTGCAAAAGATCAGGTTTTGAGACGATATTTGTATTACTTTATATGCATGCCAGAGATTCATTATTGTAATCATTTTGAAGAATAATAAGAGCACTGATTAGCCAGTTGATAGATTATACTACTGTCTATATATTTAATTGAATTTATCTTGTAAAATCGTATCTTTATTCATGCAAAATATCGAAAAGCAAAAATACAGAGAAATAGTCAGAAAAATATCCAGTTTCGGAATTGAAGGGAAACAGGGGATATTACAATATCCTACCACGAGGCTATCCTCCACTAACACTGAGACAATATTGGAGTTGTTCACACAATCACTTCTCTGCCCCACCTCCTCAATAAAGAAGTTGAACTTACACAATTTACATGTAAGTCTATTGTTATGTCATCTCGATAGAATTCACCTACTCGTAACAACATAGATATTAGAATGTTCATTCCCACTGTACCTAAATATATAATGCTTATGCTTTTAAATATACAAAATACCAATCAAAATGGTTGGATGGCATTGAACTTTTTATTAGGAGAGCGTTTTTCTTAAACTGTAATTGTTTTTATGGATAGCCTTCTACCTCTTCCATCCAATACAACCATTTGCTCTTAATTTAATTAGTTTCTATTTTGAGACTTTTTTTTCTTAAAAAGAAGGGAAAGCGAATGCGTGGTAATGCCCAACTGAAACTAACATTAGTTGCAATGGAATAACTCTAAACAGATTTTTTTATAAAGATGTAAATAGTTTAACCAACATTATTGTTTTCAAGCTTAGTGATGACGACCTCCCAACCTGCGTAATAGGCAGCTTCGCCGTCCTGATCTATATTGCAATTCTTGGTTAGAATTGAACAGGATTAATTGTACCTGTACCCACACCATTTGATATTTAATGTCGCCTTGTGCTTTTTAGATGCTTGCTAAATGAACGACAAGTTACAACACTACAAGTATCTGTACGCAATCTGTCAGAAATTACAGCTGTGCACTTTTTAGGAAAATCATGTGGACAGCAGTATGCATTGGCTATTCCTTGCCCCCGCACATGCATAGGAAATTCACTTCAGAACGATAAGGACAGAAAGTTCGGTAACAAGAAGAATATTATATTTTTTTTAATTCAAACTTTATTTTTATAAATATTTTGTTTGAATAAAACTTGTTCATTTTTTTAAAAATTATTATTATTGAAAAAATATTTTAAAATTAAATCTTTTATTATTTATAATTAAAGTATAAAATTGATATTAAACTTGCATATCATGATAATAAACAAACTAAATTACAATATATTACAATAATTAATATATGATCTGTGTAGTCAACCAACTTTTTTATGATCATAATTTTAATTTATTATCACCATTATAATTAATAATAAGTATTAATGAGAATTTTTTTTTATTAAGAATATCATTAATATTTATTTTGCATAGTCATTGTTATTAGATATAAATGACATTGGAGTAAATAATGAAAACTTAAATTATTTTAAAGAAAATTAATGAAATTATATTTTAAAATTAAATAAATAAAATAATAATAAAGAGATGTTTGTAGGTTGGTTGTATTTCTAACTTGTATTTTTTATATATTATTAAAATTAATATAATTTTGTATATGTATTATATATTTCTTAAAATTGTATTAATTGTAACATTTATTTAAAATATATATACTATTTTTAAATAAATATTATAATTAGTGTGTATATATATAATTTTTAAAGAAATATTTAGTTATTTAATTTGAGGTGTATAATTTTAAACTAATAAAATACATATCTTAAATAAATCTATGTAAAGGTTTTGAGAGATATCATTTTTGATATGTCTATATGATTTTGAATTTGTGAAATCAATAGAATAGACACCTCAAGAATAATATATCTTTTGTCTTTTACTTAAGATATGTATATTAATTATTATCAATTATATTTTATACTTTTTATTATTCTGAACATAAAGTAGGATGGTGGTTATGGTTATAGTTATGGTTGTGACTATTATTTTTATTGTTGTTGTTCCATTAAACTTTTTATGAAGAATGTCATGTATTTTTAATATATAAATATATAAAATATGTAGTGTTGATAGTGAAAAAAAAAAATTACTTTGACTATAGCCAAAGTTATTGAACATCATTTTCATCGCTCTTAGTATTGTCAAGAATGATTTAAGTTAATGCTACTCATCAATATACATGTTTTTTTTTTGGGTCCAAATATTGGTTCCATTTTTACATTTATAGGGTCACAAAACTAATGAAGGTAGGTGAATGACATTGGAAAAATCTTCATATTAACACACTTACTAATAAATATTATTATTATTTATAAAACAAATTTGAGATCTTTTCAATGAATATATTAACAATATATTTGGATAATTTTTAGAATATTATTTATTTAATAAAATTTAATTAATTATTTTGTAAATTAAAATTTATAGTCAAAATAAAATATAATAATGTTTTATCTCATTTGAATTATGTATTGACTCTATTAAATTTTATTGGTATTTTATTTCTTATTAAAAATAAAAATCATATAAAAAATAAATTTGTGAGTTGATTAATATCTTTTTATACATCTTAAGTAACAAAATATCTTAAATATATATTAATAAAATTAAAATAATCCCTCAATTTTTAGAATGTTAAGTAAAACTGCATTATTGAGACTTAGATTCAAGTTAAAGTCACTTAAACTATCTACTAAAGTCATGTAGATGTAATGTTGTAACCATGTTAAATCTAATTATGAAATTATTCAAAAGTTATGAAGTAAGAAAATGAAATGCTATGTTGGTTGCAATGAATTTTTGGTATGTTTATATGTTTGTGCGAGGTATTGGACATGGGAATGAAGCTTATGATAAATTCAAGGTGAAGCAAATCATAGAGATTATGACCACTGATATGGCTCATACAATGTATGTCTAACTATATGTACAAGGAAATTTATAATGATCATGTGAATAGTTCTATATGTGATTTTTAATATGATTCCTTCTTATTAATATATACATTGATAAGGTTCTATAAATATTTAAATATGATCAAGTAAATATCGGTGTTATATATTTTTGTGATATTATATCTAGAGGCTTTTAATGTTGAATTGAAAGTATATTAGTACATGTTTTTAGTAATATGTATTTATGTTCTCATTGTATTATTAGCCCATATAAATTCTAATCTAAGTTAAAGGGATCTTTAGTTTAGTTTTTTTTTTTTTTTTTTTTTAAATTTCCTCTCTAAAAATTAGATATATCATTTTATTTGGACTATAATATTTTGTGAGGTTGAGTAAAGGGACTAGAGTTGGCATTACATATCTTTTATTCTCCTTTCAAGGTATGTTATTTTTTGGGTCTTTTTTAATGATCATAATTTTCCTTTATTATCAGTTGACTTACCCATAAGATTTTAAATTATGATTTTTCTATATCTATGATTTTATCAGGCATTTTAAATTAAACACATATTTATTTAGCATAATCATAATAAATAGAAAACACAATATAGAAAGTTTAATATATGAATTTTATTTAAAGTATATAATATTACATCTAAATTTCATGCCTAAACCTAGAGAAGAGCCTAGGCAAAGAGGATTTAGATACACATTGAATATGATCTAGTTAAACACTTAATAGAGGGGGATCTACATTATCTTTAGATCCCTTTTTTAGGGCTATGTAGGTAGTGCTTAGTCATAGTGGCGTTTCTGAGGCCAACTCTACCATCAGTTAGGCACCCTTTTATTTTTGATTTATATTCAATTTTAATCTTAAGACAATTATTAAGGTTATTATATGTAAGAGAAGAGAAAATATAGATTTTAACACCATATCATATGATTACAATAGGTAACATTACTTCTATAGATTATTTTCACATAGTTTCCTAAATTACAAGTTTATCCCATAATCAACATAAATAAGACCACTTTATCTAGACAATGGTGTGGATTGTAGTAATATAGATACACTAATGCCATCCAAATTAGTAAAATCCAATAGTTTTGCTTATATCTAAGTCAATCCAATATTCAAATAAAGTCATATATAGTTTTACACATCCCAAATATAGATAAGTTCTCATCCTTCCATGGAAACCCTAATTACTCATATGTTACAAACAGATGTGCATGTGAATGCTATTTAATTGAAAATCTATTTTAATTAGCTCATTTTTTATAATTGATGATCTATTAATTTATGCTAACCTAAATTTTGATAAAACATATTGGTAAACTCATTTTACTCATCAAATATCAAAACCCCTAGTTTCATCCTTAGGGTTTCCCTTCTAAAATTTTCTTCTTAAATGTTTCAACTAAACTTTTTATTTCCCTCTTATGTTTGAATATTTGTTATCATCAATTTTTCTTTATCCTCTACTTATCATTTTATTTTATGGAAAATTTGAAATGAGTAACAAAGAATCTCTTCCTCCTCACCCATTTGATTCATTATTAGGCATGCTTTATAAATAGGGAATGGAATAATTACCAAGATTGTTTGCTAAATAATAATGAAAAACATGCCTATCTATATAATGACGATGTTTTTTTTTTTTTTTTAAATGATTATTATGAATGATACTATGCAAGTGTTGATCAATGTGTTAAGGAAAGTAGTGTAGATGCAATCTCTTCCCCTAGTTCTTCTATTATTTCTCATAAAATCAATGTAATATAAACTAATAATATACCTCCAAATACATCTCTTTTTAGTGAAGATGATTTCAATGACATTCCTAGTCTATCAAAAATGTTTTCTATGTCTTTTTAAATCTTCAAAATATCAAGCAAAGAAATTTAAAATTCCATTGTATAATGAAAATGATAATTATGTGTCTCAATAATTGCACCTTAGTTATACTAATTTTCCCTTCACATGACTAAGGTATAAATTAAAAATGCATATCCTATCCCTTCTCATTATGATAAAGAAGATGTAACTATTTTAAATTGTGATTATGATAGTAATTTTTCCATTACATTTGGTGATACTTTATTCAACATATAATATGAATTTGCTTTTCCTTTTTTATCTCTTTCTCTAGATGCAATTGTTTCCATTTCCAATGTTGATAATGAATGTAGTGATTGTATTCCTTTTACATGTGATAATGTTTTAAACAAAGATGAAAATATAGAAATACACTCTACTCCCTCTTATTATGAAAATCAATGTGTTATTATTTTAAATATTTATTCTACAAGTGAAAAATATAATGGTCATGATGAAAATTAGATCCATGATAATTATTATGCATATAGTGAAGTGGAAGATGTTTTTATTAATCCTTGAATATATTTGTATTTACCCTTCACTCATATTGATAATGATGATATATTATATACAAATTTAAATAAAATTTTACTTAATAACAATTTGATAGCACCTTATGACAATGCTCCTACCTTTTCCTTTAAAGATAAAATATGTCATAATGTTAAGTCTAGCAATGAGAATAGTAGTTCAATATCTATTTTCTTTTAATATAATGCAATATGTCTTTGAAAATTAATGATACTTCAAATATTAATGAATCCCCAAAGCACACCATACTTAAAGAGGATTTCATTCCCAAGACTCCTTCTCATATAAAAGTAGTATACTAATGCATAAAATTAATGATTTAATTGAATTATTAAATGAGCCCCTCAATAATATTAATATTCCTTTATAAGATGTGATTTCTCTAATGCATGTTGTTGGTGATCTACAACATGGAGTACATCAACTTTGGTGATATAAAACATGGAATAGATCAACTTACCTTAGAAAGTAAGGAATGCCACATTACGCCATGGTTTTTAAGATACCCACATTTTATAAGTTCAATGGAAGTGGTGATCCTTATTTACATATGAGAGATTATAAGAAAGCCATGAATGGTTGTACTAGTAGTCATATTTTATTATATCTTTTTCCAAAGAGCTTAGAAGATGATGCATTAAATTGGTTTCATCATTATATTCTTAGTGGATCTTTACATACATATGATGAGCTAGAGTAAGTATTCCTTATGCACTTTATCCATAATAAGGGATCCATAATTACATATGAGAGGTTTCCCTCACTATATAAAATAAAATTAGGGCATTTTTTTATTACAGGGACCCGAAAAGGAAATTACATAAAATAAGATGTAACTTGAAAAGGAAATTAGACACCTCTTCTAAGAGATAGGCATATGTTTGGATCTACAAATTTGATCAATAAAACATCTCTTCTCAGAGATAGCATTATTAAAATTGTGTTGTTCTTGTTTCCTGAGTTATCTTTCAAAAAAAGCTTCTAAGTTTTAGATTAGTGGTATCAGAGTGGTTTATCTTTAGATTTTATAATATCAAGGATGAGCTCAGTTTACATGAAGCTTGGGTGGAAAATAATAGAACCAATAGATTATCCACCTATTCACTCCAAATGACCTCAAATGGTGGACAACACTAAGACATCCAATCCTTTCAACGAAATGGTGAATGAAGCCCTCCAATAGTAACAAGCACAAATGCTACAATAATTCTCCCAAATTATCTAGTAAATCTAGATGGGAAATTTTGGCTCCTCATCTACACCCCCACATCCTTTCAGTGCCCCAACACCCATCAAGATTTAGGTGAATTTTTATATCCCTACATTTAAAGGCAAAATCAATGCTGATGTAGTAGAAAATTGGTTGGATCAATTGTCTTCCTATTTTTCTATAAATAAGTTCATCGATAAAGAGAATATCACTTTTGTTCTTTTGAATGCATCATTGCCTATCAAAAATTGGTGGGAAGTGTACAAGAAGAGATTCAGTATGGATGATATTGGCCTTGATGTGGAACCTACCTAAGATGATTTCATAGAATATATAAAGGAAGAGTACTACCCCATTAAAGCATATGATGATTTGTATATAGAGTGGAAACAACTTTGCCAAGGTAAGGAATAGTCTGTTCAAGATTACACTAAAATTTTTCATTCTCTATCTGTGAGATTGGGTATCCAAAAAAGTAAAAAACATAAAGTTCTCAAATAATGTGGTGGACTACAATGGTATATACTGGGGGAAATAGAACTCTTGATTTTGGAAACCGTCGATGAGGCGTACAAGTTTGTGATGAAGATTGAGTAGAAGCATGGAAGAATGAATACAAAGAGTTAGCATTTAAAATGTAAAAGTGACAAAGAAGGTCAAACATAAGGCCAAAATTGAAATAAAAAGGAAGGGAAGACTAAAAAATGGTATGATTACCACAAATTTGGAATGCATTCCAAATAAAAATATTTAGCCATCAAGTCCCTAATTTTTTAGTCATAATATTCAACATCTACTGCTATGCCTCATACACACCTTGTAGTCAAAGAGGATGAAGAAGTGATTGTAGATACTAAGCTCAATGACATAATTTCTTCATCATAGACCCATGAGGAGAGGCTAGATGATAAGGAAAGGTTGTTTCACTCTAAGGTTGTCCATGAAGCCTCACCTAAATCCATACAGTATCAGATGGTTGAGTCTAGGGAGAAACCTCTATGTCACCCACCAATGTCTTCTCTCATATGAAATAAAACCTTTCCAAGATGAGGTCTTATGTGATGTGGTCAATCTGAATGTTTGTGATGTGCTCTTTGGTTAGCCATTCATGTATAATCGACATGGAATCTATGAATAAAGAACTAAAAGGATCACCCTCACTCTTGAAACATGGTGCTATAGGGTACCAAAGGTACCACCTTCCACATCTATCTCCTTGATTAGTGCCAAGAAATTCATTCTCATGGTGGTCAAGCAACAGAAATCCAAAAGGGCTGATGTTGCAGTCTTGACCACACAAACAACACAACATAAGTAAATAGATACCATGATAAATAAGTTCATGTCCTTATATCCATAGACTGATAGATAGATAGTAATATTAAACAATTGAGCCTTACATAGCTCTACAAAGCACAGTCCATTCCAAGTATGCATCAAGAATTAAATCAAAATATAACTGCCACACTTGATGATAAATATTGATGTAATGGGGACCATTGCTTCTCAAGGAGGGAGGAATGATCTGAGAAATATTTTAGGTGACAATTTAGGTAATGGTTCTACCCCAATTGGTAAAAAAGCTTTTGAGAGACATAACTTTGGCACCATAGCTCTATTTGACTCCCCATTTAAACTGTTGGAAAGCTAAGAATGAGGGGAATGTCATGACATGGCATGAGATATACTTAGTGGGTTTTAAATCTTGAAAACTAAATGGAAGTGCCCCAAATTTCAATTTTAATAGTTTAATCTAAAAATAGTAAGTCTATAAAAATAGTAATTCTTTAAATTCTATATTGTTGTGAATCATGGAAGTCAAACCACTTAATCTCCCTCAAGATTTATGATATTCCACACCCTCCTCCTACCTTTAAAATGTGTATAATTTAATATGTAACTCAAAAAGGAAATTAGACATCTCTTTTTAGAGATAGGCATATGTTTGGATCTATAAATTCGATTACTAAAACATCTCTTCTCAGAGATATCATTATTACAATTATGTTGTTCTTGTTTCTTGAATTATCTTTTAACCAAAGTTTCTAAGTTTTGGATTAGTGGTATAAGAATGGTTTGTATTTAGAGTGTATGATCTTGAGGATGAGGGCATATTACAGGAAGCTTGGGTGGAACATAATAGAACCAACAGACTATCCACCTATTCACTCTAAATGACCTTAAATGGTGGATATCACTGAGACATATGATCCTTTCAAGGAAATGGTGAATGAAGCCCTATAATAGCAACAAGCATAGATACTACAATAATTCACCCAAATTTTCCAATAAATCTTGATAACAAATTCTAGCTCCTCACCTGTACCCTCACATCCTTCAGTGCCCCAACTCCCTTCAAGGTTCAAGTGAATTTTGATATCCCAACATTTGAAGGCAAACTCAATCTTGATGTAGTTGAAAATTAGTTGGATCAATTGTCTTCCTATTTTTCTATAAATATGTTCATCGATAAAGAGAAGATCACTTTTGCTCTTTTGAAATCATCATTGCCTATCAAAAATTAGTGGGAAGTGTACAGGAAGAGATTCAATATAGATGATATTGGCCTTGAGGTAGAACCTACCTGGGATGATTTCATAGAAGCTGTAAAGGAAGAATACTACCCCATTGGAGTATATGATGATATGTATATAGAGTGGAAACAACTTCATTAGGGTAAGGAATAGTTTGTTCAAGATTACACTCACATTTTTCATTCTCTATCTGTGAGATTGGGCATCTAGGAAAGTGAGAAACATATGGTTCTCAAATATCATGGTGGAATACAATGGTATATACCAAGAATATAGAACTCTTTAATTTGAAAACCCTTAGTGAGGTGTATAAGTACACAGTGAAGATTGAGCAAAAGCATGGAAGAATGAATATGAAGAGTTAACCTTCAAAATATAAATGTGACAAAGAAGGTTAAACATGATGCTAAAATTGGAAGCAAAAAGAAGGGAAGATTGGGAAATGGTGTGATTATTACAAATATAAAATTCAATCCAAAGAAGAATGTTGAGCTATCAAATCCTTGCTTTCTAAGTCATAATCTTCAACATCTACTGCTCTACCTCATACACACCTTGCAATTGAATAGGATGAAGAAGAGATTATAGATGTTAAGCCTGATGTGATCATTACTTTATTACAAACCCATGAGGAGATACCAGATGACAAGGAAAGGTTTTTTCACTCTAAGTTATTAGTGAAAGATAAGCCTCTGCATTTCATTCTTGATAGTGGGAGTCAAAAGAATTTAATCTCTGATAATATTATGAAAAGCCTAAATTTGTCCATGAAACCTCACCAAAGACATAAAGTATTAGATGGTTGAGTCTAGGGAGAAACCTCCATGTTACCCACCAATATCTTCTCTCATATGCAATAAAACCTTTCCAAGATGAGTTCTTATGTGATGTGGTCAATCTAGATGTTTGTGATGTACTCTTTGGTTAGCCATTCATGTATGATTGACATGTCATCTATGAATCAAGAATTTGAAGGATCACCCTCAATCTAAGAAAATGGTGCTACAGGGTACCAAAGGCATGACATTATACATTTATCTCCCTGACTAGTGCTAAGAAATTTGTTTTCATGGTGGTCAAGCCACAAAAATCCAAAAGGGTTGATGTTGCAGCCTTGACTACACAAAATAATAATAATAAAAGAAAATAGATAACAAGTTGAAGAAGTTTATGGCCTTTCATCCATATACTGATGGTCAAATAGAAATGGTGAATAATTGGGCCCTACATAGATCTATAAAGCATAGCTCCAAAAAGCATAGTCTATTCCAAGTATGCATCAAAAATCAAATCAAAATAAAACTACCACACATGATGAAAAATATTGATTCAATGGGGACTATTTCTTCTCAAGGAGGGAAGAATGATCTAAGCAACATCTGAAGTGATAATTTGGGTGATAATTTCACCCCAATTGGTGGCAGAACTTTCGAGAGCCATAAATTTTACACCATAGCTCCATTTGACTCCCCATTTGAACCATTGGAAAGCTAAGAATTAGGGAAATTCTGTGAGATGGAATGATCTTTGATCAATGGGTTTTAACACACTAAAAACAAATTGAAGTGCCTCAAATTTCTATTTTAGTTGTGTAGTCTAAAAATAATAAGTTTCTAAAAATAGTAATTCCTCAAATTTTCTATTATTGTGGATTGTAAAAGTCAAACCACTTAATCTCCCTCGAGATTGGTGACATTTCACATCCTCCTTCTACCTTCAAAATATGTATAAATGAAGATGTAACCTTAAAAATAAATTGGACATGTTTTCTCAAAGATAGGCATATGTTTGGATTTGCATATTTGATCATTAAAACATCTCTTCTTAGAGATAGCATTATTATAATTATGTTGTTCTTATTTCTTGAATTATATTTCAACCAAATCTTTTGAGTTTTGGATCAGTGGTATCAGAGTAGTTTGGATTTAGAGTGTATGATCTTGACGATGAGGTTAAATTATAAGAAGCTTAGGTGGAAAATAATATAACCAACTAACTATCCACCTATTCACTCCAAATGACCTCAAATGGTAGATAACACTAATACATTCGATCTTTCAATAAAATGGTTAATGAATCCCTCCAATAGTAGTAAGTGTAGATGCTACAAAAATTCTCCCAAATTCTCCAATAAATCTTGATGGAATTTTTTGGCTCCTTATCTACACCCCCACATCCTTTCAGTGTCCCAATACCCTTCAAGGTTTACGTGAATTTTTATATCCCTATATTTGAAGGTAAAATCAATGCTGATGTAGTATGAAATTTGGTTGGATCAATTGTCTTCCTATTTTGTTATAAATAAGTTCACCGATAAAGAGAAGATCACATTTTCTATTTTAAAAGCATCATTCCCTGTCAAAAGTCGGTGGGAAGTGTACAAGAAGAGATTCATTATGAATGATATTAGCCTTGAGGTAGAACCTACCTAGGATGATTTCATAGAAGCTATAAAGGAATAATACTACCCCATTAGAGCATATGATGATCTATATGTAGAGTGACAACAACTTCACCAAGGTCAAGAACAATCTATTCAAAATTACATTGACATCTTTCATTCTCTCTTTGTGAGATTGGGAATCTAAAAAAGTGAGAAACTCAAGGTTCTCAATTATAGTGGTGGACTACAATGGTATATATGGGGGGAAATAGAACTCTTTAATTTTTAAACTCTCAGTGAGGTGTACAAGTTCATGGTGAAGATTGAGCAAAAGTATGGAAGAATAAATACGAAGAGTCAACCTTTAAAAAAGTGACAAATAATTTCAAACACAAGGCCAAAATTGGAAGCAAAAGGAAGGGAAGACTTGTAAATGGTGTGATTACCAAAAATTTGGAACACACTCCAAAGAAGAATATCAAGCCATCAAGTCCCTACTTTTTGAGTCATAATCCTCAACATTTACTGCTCTACCTCAAACACACCCTATAGGCAAAGAAAATGAAGAAAATATTGTAGATGTTGAGCTTTATGCCATCATTGATTCATCATAAACCCATGAGGAAAGGCTATATGACAAGTAAAGGTTGTTTCACTCTAAGTTGTGGGTGAAAGGTAAGCTTCTGCATTTCATTCTTGATAGTGGGAGTCAAAAGAATTTAATCTCTACCAATGTTGTAAAAAGTTTAAATTTATCCATGAAGCCTCATCCAAAGCCATACAGTATTGGATGGTTGATTCCAAGGAGAAACCTTCATGTCACCCACCAATATATTTTCTTATATGCAATAAAACCTTTTCAAGATGAGGTCTTATGTGATGTAGTCAATCTTGATGTTTGCAATGTACTTTTTGGTCAGCTATTCATGTATGATCAACATGGAATATATGAATCAAGAACTCAAAGGATAACCTTCAATATTATAAAATAGTGTTATAGGGTACCATAGGTACCACCTTCTTTATCTGTCTCCCTAATTAGTGTCAAGAAATTCATACTCATGGTGGTCAAGACACAAAAATCTAGAAGGGCTGATGTTGTAGCCCTGAATACACAAATAGCATAATAATAGAATCAAATATATACAAAGATAAAGAAGTTCATAGCCTTCCATCCACAAATTTATGGTCAGACAGAAATGGTGAATAATTGGGCCCTACATAGCTCTACAAAGTATAGCTCCACAAAGTACAGTCCATTCCAACTATGCATCAAGAATCAAATAAAAATAAAACTACCACACTTGATGAAAAATATTGATGTAATGGGGACCATTGATTTTTAAGGAGGGGAGAATCATTCGATAAACATTTAAGGTGACAATTCAGGTGATGGTTCTACCCCAATTGGTGGTAGAACTTCTAAGAGCCATAACTTTTGCACCATAGCTCATTTTAACTCCTCGTTTGAGCAGTTGGAAAGCTAAGAATGAGGGTAACACTATAAGATGGTATAAGTTATACTTGGTGGATTTTGACCTAAAAAACAAAAGAAAGTTCCCAAAATTTAAATTTTAGTAGTGTAATCTTTAAATAGTAAGTTTTCAAAAATAGTAATTCTTCAAATTCTATATTGTTTTGAATCATAGAAGTTGAACCACTTAATCTCCCTCATGATTGGTGACCTTACACATCCCCCTCCTACTTTAAAAATGTGTATGAAGATGTAAAATTAAAAGAAAATTAGACATCTCTTCTCATAGATACGCATATGTTTAGATCTACAAATTTGATTAATAAAATATCTCTTCTCAAGGTTAGCATTATTACAATTGTGTTGTTCTTATTTCTTGAATTATCTTTCAACCAAAGCTTCTAAGTTTTAGATCAATGGTATTAGAGTGGTTTGTATTTAGAGTGTATGATCTCGAGGATGAGGTTAGATTATAGAAAGCTTGGGTGGAAAATAATATAACTATTAAATTATCCACTTATTCACTCCAAACAACCTCAAATGGCAGACAACACCAAGACATCTGATCCTTTCAAGGAAATAGTGAATGAACCCCTCCAACAATATAAAATATAGATGCTACAATACTTTTCCTAAATTCTCCAACAAATCTCGATGGCAAATTTTGGATCCTCATCTACACCACCACATCTTTTCAGTGCCCTAACACCCTTCAAGGTTTAGGTGAATTTTGATATCCCTATAATTGAAGGCAAAATCAATGCTAATGTAGTAGAAAATTAGTTGGATCAATTGTCTTCCTATTTTTATATAAATAAGTTCACCAATAAAGAGAAAATAACTTTTAATCTTTTGAAAGCATCATTGCTTGTAAAAAATTGGTGGGAAGTGTACAAGAAGAGATTCAATACTGATGATATTAGTCTTGAGGTGGAACCTACCTGGGATGATTTCATAGAATCTATAAAGGAAGAAAACTACCCTATTGGAGAATATGATAATCTTTATATAGAGTGATAACAACTTTGCCAAGGTAAGGAATAGTCTATTCAAGATTGTATTGAAATTTTTCATTCTCTATCTATAATATTGGGCATTTAGGAAAGTGAGAAACATAAGGTTCTCAAATATTATGGTGGACTACAATGGTACATATGGGGGGAGATGAAACTCTTGAATTTGGAAACCCTTAGTGAGGCATACAAGTTCATGGTGAAGATTCAGTAGAAGCCTGGAAGAATGAATATGAAGAGTTAGCCTTCAAAATAGAAAAGTGATAAAGCAGGTCAAACATGAGGAAAAAATTGGAAGAAAAAGGAAGGGAAGACTAGGAAATGGTTTGATTACCACAAATATAGAATGCACTCCTAAGAAGAATATCAAGCCATCAAGTCCTTGCTTTCTAAGTCACAATCCTCAACATCTACTACTCTACCTCATACACACCCTATAGTCAAAGAGGATGAAGAAGAGATTATAGATGCTAATCCTAATGCCATCATTACTTCATCACAGACCCATCTAGAGAGGCCATATAATAAGAAAATGTTGTTTCACTTTAAGTTATGGGTGAATGATAAGCCTCTGCATTTCATTCTTGATAGTGGGAGTCAAAAGAAATTAATATCTACTAATGTTGCGAAAATCCTAAATTTGACCATAAAGCCTCACATAAAGCCATACAGTATTGGATGGTTGAGTATAGGGAGAAACCTCCATGTCACCCCTTTCCAAGATGAGGTCTTATGTGATGTGGTCAATTTGGATGTTTGTGATGTACTCTTTGGTTAGCTATTCATGTGTGATCAACATGACATCTATGAATCAAGAACTCAAAGGATCAACCTCACTCTTAGAACATGGTGGTATAAGGTACCAAAGGTACCATCTTCTACATCTATCTCCTTGATTAGTGTCAAAAAATTCATTCTCGTGGTGGTCAAGCAACATAAATCTAAAAGGGCTAATGATGTAGCCCTAACTACACAAACAACACAACAATAGAATTAAATAGATACCATGCTAAATAATTTCACTATCTTCCATCCATAGACTGATAGTCAGATAGAAATGGTGAACAATCAAACCCTACATAGCTTTACAAAGCACAGTCCATTCCAAGTATGCATCAAGAATCAAATCAAAATGCAACTGCCACACTTGATGAAATTTTTTGATGTAATGGGGACCATTACTTCTCAAGGAGGGAGGAATTATCCAAGAAACATTTTAGGTGACAATTCAGGCAATGGTTCCACCCCAATTAGTGACAAAACTTCTAAGAGACACAACTTTTGCACCATAGCTCCATTTGACTCCTTGTTTAAACCATTGGAAAGATAAGAATGAGGGGAATGTCATGAGATGGCATGAAATATGATTAATGGATTTTAAAGCCTAAAATCCAAATGGAAGTACCCTAAATTTCAATTTTATTAGTTTAGTCTAAAAATAGTAAGTTTTTAAAAATATTAATTCTTCAAATTCTATATTGTTGTGAATCATGAAAGTCGAACCACTTAATCTCCCTCACTATTTGTGACCTTCCACATCCTCTTCCTACCTTAAAAATGTGTATAAATGAAGATGTAACTTGAAAATGAAATTAGACATCTCTTCTCAGAGATAGGAATATGTTTGGATCTATAAATTTGATTAATAAAACATCTCTTCTCAGAGATAGCATTATTACTATTCTATTGTTCTTATTTCTTGAATTATATTTTAACCAAAGATTATATGTTTTGGATTAGTGGTATAAGAATGGTTTGCCTTTATACTGTATGATCCTAAGGATGAGGTTAGATTACAGAAAGCTTGGGTGGAAAATAATAGAACCAATAGACTATCCACCTATTCGCTCTAAATGACATCAAATGGAAAACAACATCGAGACATCCAATCCTTTCAATAAAATGGTAAATGAAGCCCTCCAATAGATCCAAGCATAGATACTACAACAATTCACCCAAAGTTTCCAATAAATCTTGATGAAAAATTTTGAATCCTCATCTGCACCCTCACATCCTTTCAATGCCCCAACACCTTTCAAGGTTCAGGTGAATTTTGATATCCCAACATTTAAAAGAAAAATCAATGTTGATGCAGTTAAAAATTAATTCAATCAATTGTCTTCCTATTTTTTTATAAATATGTTCATTGATAAAGAGAAGATCACTTTTGCTTTATTGAAAGCATCATTCCCTATAAAAAATTAGTGGGAAGTGTATAAGAAAGGATTCAGTATGGATGATATTGACCTTGAGGTAGAACCTACATGGGATGATTTCATAGAAGCTGTAAAGGAAGAATACTAACCCATTGGAGCATATGATGATATATATATAGAGTGGCAATAACTTCACTATGATAAGGAATAGTCTGTTCAATATTACACTGACATTTTTGATTCTCTATCAATGAGATTGGGCATTTAGGAATCTGAGAAACATAAGGTTCTCAAATATCATGGTTGACTACAATGGTATATATGGGGGGAGATGGATCTCTTTAATTTGAAAACCCTTAATGAGGAGTACAAGTTCACAGTGAAGATTGAGCAAAAGCATGGAAGAATGAATATGAAGATTCAACCTTCAAAATGTAAAAGTGACAAAGAATGCCAAACATGATGCTAAAATTGGAAGCAAAAGGAAGAGAAGATTATGAAATGATGTGATTATTACAAATATGGAATGCACTCCAAAGAAGAATGTCAATCCATCAAGTCCTTACTTTTTGAGTCACAATACTCAACATCTACTACTCTACCTCATACACACCCTACAGTTGAATAGGATGAAGAAGAGATTTTATATGTTGAGCCTAATTCCATCATTGCTTCATTATAGATCTATGAGGAGAGGTCAGATGACAAGGAAATGTTGTTTTACTCTAAGTTATGGGTGAAAGATAAACCTCTGCATTTCATTCTTAATAGTGGGAGTCAAAAGAATTTAATCTCTACTAATATTGTGAAAATACTAAATTTGTCCATGAAACCTCACCCACAGACATAAAGTATTGGATGGTTGAGTCCAGGGAGAAACCTCCATGTCACCCACCAATGTCTTCTTTCATATGCAATAAAACCTTTCCAAGACGAGATCTTATGTGATGTGGTCAATATGGATGTTTATGATGTACTCTTTGGTTAACCATTCATGTATGATCAACATGGCATCTATGAATCAATAATTTGAAGGATGAATCTCATTCTTGGAACATGGTGTTACAGTGTACTATAGGTACCACCTCTACATTTGTCTCCTAGATTTGTGCCAAGAAATTAATTCTCATGGTGGTTAACCACATAAATCCAAAAGGGTTGATGTTGCAGCCCTAACTACCAAAAAAACATAATTATAGGATAAAAAATGTAACAAAATGAAAAAAATTATGGCCTTTCATCCACAGACTGATGGTCAGATAGAAATGGTGAATAATCGGGCCTTGCATAGCTCTACAAAGCATAGATCCACAAAGCATAGTCCATTCCAAGTACATAGAAGGAATCAAAACAAAATATAACTGCCACACATGATGAAAAATCTTGATGAAATGGGGACCATTTCTTCTCAAGGAGGGAGGAATGATGTAAGTGACATCTCAGATGACAGTTCTACCGCAATTAGTGGCAGAACTTTTGGGAGCCATAACTCTTGTACCATATCTCTGTTTGACTCCACATTTGAATCATTGAAAAGCTAAGAATGAGGGGAAAATTTTGAGATGGAATGAGATTTTCTTGATGGGGTTTCACCTATAAAAAACAAATAGAAGTGCCTCAAATTTCTATTTTATTAGTGTAGTCTAAAAATATAAGTTTCTAAAAATAGTAATTTTTTGAATTTTGTATTGTTGTGAATCATAAAAGTCAAACCACTTAATCTCCTTTTAGATTGGTGATGTTCACATCATGCTCCTAACTTAAAAATATGTATAAATGAAGATGTAACCTAAAAAATAATTTTGACATCTCTTGGCAAAGATAGGCATATGTTGGGATCTAAAAATTTGATCAATAAAATATCTCTTCTGAGAGATATCATTATTACAATTGTGTTGTTCTTATTTATTGAATTATCTTTCAACCAAAACTTCTAAGTTTTGGATTAGTGGTATTTGAGTGGTTTTGATTTAGAGTATATGATCCTAAGGATGAGGTTAGATTA
Source organism: Torreya grandis (assembly GCA_037957365.1). NCBI lineage: Eukaryota > Viridiplantae > Streptophyta > Pinopsida > Cupressales > Taxaceae > Torreya > Torreya grandis. The sequence continues at coordinate 4,307,635 of JARHVA010000284.1, read as the reverse complement.
TAGAAAGCTTAGGTGGAGAATAATAGAACCAATAAACTATCCTCCTATTCACTCCAAATGACCTCAAATGGTGGACAACATTAAGACATTTGATCTTTTCAAGAAAATGGTGAATGAAGCCCTCTAATAGTAATAAATACATATGGTACAATAATTCTCCCAAATTTTCCAACAAATCTTGATGGAAAATTTTGGCTCTTTATTTGCACCTCCACATCCTTTTAGTGTCCCAACACCCTTCAAGTTTTAGGTGAACTTCGATATCCTTACATTTGAAGACAAAATCAATGCTAATGTAGTAGATAATTGGTTGGATTAATTGTCTTCCTATTTTTCTATAAATAAGTTCATTGATAAAGAGAATATCACTTTTTCTCTTTTGAAAGTAGCATTACTTGTAAAAAATTGATGGGAAGTATACAAGAAGAGATTCAGTACATATGATATTGGCCTTAAAGCAGAATGTATCTGGGATGATTTCATAAAAGATATAAATGAGGAATACTACCCCATTAGGGCATATGATAATCTATACATTGAGTGGAAATAACTTCACTAAGGTAAAGAATAATCTATTCAAGATTACATTGACATTTTTTACTCTCTATCTATGAGATTAGGCATATAAGAAAGTAGGAAACATAAGGTTCTCAATTATAGTTGTGGACTACAATGGTATATATCAGGGGAGATGAAACCCTTCAATTTGGAAACTCCCATTGAGGTGTACAAGTTTATGGTGAAGATTGACCAGAAGCATGGAAGAATGAATATGAAGAGTCAACCTTCACAATTGAAAAGTGAGAAAGAAGGTCAAACACAAGGCTAAAATTAAAATTAAAAGGAAGGGAAGATTAGGAAATGGTGTGATTACAACAAATTTGGAATGCACTCCAAAGAAGAATGTTGAGCCATCAAGTCCCAACTTTTTGGGTCATAATCCTCAACATCTATTGCTCTACCTCATACACACCCTGTAGTCGAAGAGGATGAAGAAGAGATTGTAGATGAGCTTGATGCCATCATTGATTCATCACAAACCCATGAAGAGAGGCCCAATGACAAGGAAAGGTTTTTTCACTCTAATATATGGGTGAAAAGTAATCCTCTGCATTTCATTCTTGATAGTGGGAGCAAAAGGAATTTAATCTCTACTAATTTTGTGAAAATATTAAATTTGTCCATGAAGCCTCATCTAAAGCCATGTAGTATTAGATGGTTGAGTATAGGGAGAAACCTTCATGTCACCCACCAATATCTTTACTCATATGCAATAAAACATTTCCAAGATGAGGTCTTATGTGATGTGGTCAATCTAAATATTTGTGATGTATTCTTTGGTCAACTATTCATATATGATCGACATGGAATCTATGAATCAAGAACTCAAAGGATCACCTTCACTCTTAGAAAATGGTGTTATAGGGTACCAAAGGTACCACCATCTATATCTGTTTCTCTAATTAGTGCTAGTAAATTCATTTTTATGGTCATTAAGCCACAAAAATCTAAAATAGCTGATGTTGTAGTCATCAATACACAAATAACACAATAATATATTAAAATAGATACCAAGCTGAAGAAGTTCATGGCCTTTCATCTACAAACTGATGGTTGGATAGAAATGGTGAACAATTGGGCCCTACACAGCTCTACAAAGAACAACTCCATAGAGTATAATTCATTTCAAGTATGCATAAGGAATCAAATCAAAATACAACTACCACACTTGATAAAAAATATTTATGTAATGGGGACCATTACTTGTCAAGGAGGGAGGAATGATTTGAGCAAAATTTAAGGTGACAATTTGGGTGATGGTTCTACCCTAATTGGTGGTAGAACTTCTAGGAGCCATAACTTTTGCACCATAACTCCATTTGAATCCTCATTTGAACTATTGAAAAGCTACGAATGAGGGGAACACCATGAGATGGCACAAGATTTTTATCAATTGGTTTTGATCTATAAAAAAAATGAAAGTGCCCCAAATTTAAATTTTAGTAGTGTAATCTAAAAATAGTAAGTTTTTAAAAATATTAATTGTTCAAATTCTATATTGTTGTGAATCATGTAAGTCAAACCACTTAATCTCCCTTTTGATTGGAGACCTTCCACATCCTCCTCATACCTTCGAAATGTGTATAAATAAATATGTAACCTTAAAAATAAATCAAACATCTCTTCTCAGAGATAGGCATATGTTCGGATCTACAAATTTGATAAATAAAATATCTCTTCTCAGGGATAAAATTATTATAATTGTGTTGTTCTTATTTATTGAATTATCTTTCAACCAAAGCTTGTAAGTTTTGGATCAATGTTATGATATCCTTTTGTCTTTAGAGTGTATGATCTCTAGGATGAGGTTATATTATAGGAAGCTTGGGTGGAAAATAATAGAACCAATAGACTATCAACCTATTCACTTCAAATAACTTCAAATGATAGATAACATCGAGACATCTGATCCTTCAATAAAATGGTGAATGAAGCCCTCCAATAATAGAAAATGCATATGCTACAATAGTTCACCCAAATTTTCCAACAAATCTTGATGGAAAATTCTAGATCCTCATCTGCACCCCCACATATGTTCAGTGCCCCAACACCCTTCAAGGTTCAGGTGAATTTTGATATCCCTACATTTGAAGGTAAAATCAATGTTGATGTAGTAGAAAATTAGTTGGATCAATTGTCTTCCTATTTTTATATAAATAAGTTCACCAATAAAGAGATCACTTTTGCTCTTTTGAAAGCATCATTATCTATTAAAAAATGGTGGGAAGTGTACAAGAAGAGATTTAATATGGATGATATTGGCCTTGAGGTAGAACCTACCTAGGATGATTTCATAGAATCTATAAGGAAGAATACTACCCTTTTAGAGAATATAATGATCTGTATATAGAGTGATAACAATATTGCTAAGGTAAGGAACAAGTTTTTCAAGATTTCACTGACATTTTTCATTTTCTATCTATGATATTGGGCATCCAAGAAAGTGAGAAACACAAGTTTCTTAAATATCATGGTGGACTATAATGGTACATGTGGGGGGAGATGAAACTCTTGAATTTGGAAACCCTTGGTGAGGCGTACACATTTGCATTGAAGATTGAGCAGAAGCATGAAAGAATGAATATGAGGAGTTAGCCTTTAAAATGGAAAAGTGACAAAGAAGGTCAAACATGAGGCTAAAATTGGAAGCAAAAGGAAGGGAAGACTAGGAAATAGTGTGATTACCACAAATCTAGAACACACTCCAAAGAAGAATGTCAAGCCATCAAGTCCTTGATTTTTGAGTCACAATCCTCAACATCTACTACTCTACCTCATACACACCTTATAGTCAAAGAGGATGAAGAAGAGATTATATATGTTAATCCTAATTCCATCATTGCTTCATCACATACCTATGAAGAGAGGTCAGATAATAAGGAAATGTTGTTTCACTCTAAGTTATGGGTGAAAGGTAAGCCTCTGCATTTCTTTCTTAATAGTGGGAGTCAAAAGAATTTAATATCTATTAATGTTGTGAAAAGTCTAAATTTGTCTATGAAGCCTCACCCAAAGCCATACAATATCAGATGGTTGAGTCGAGGGAGAAACCTCTATGTCACCCACCAATGTCTTCTCTCATATGCAATAAAACCTTTCTAAGATGAGGTCTTATGTGATGTGGTCAATCTAGATGTTTATGATGTACTATTTGGTCAACCATTCATGTATGATCAACATGGAATCTATGAATCAAGACCTTGAGGGATCACCCTCACTCTTAGAACACAATGCTACAGAGTACTATATGTACCACCTTCTACATCTTTCTCCCTGATTAGTGCCAAGAAATTCATTTTCATGGTGGTCAAGCTATAGAAATCCAAAAGGGTCAATGTTGCATCTTTGTCTAGACAAATAACACAAAACTAGAATAAAATAGATACCAAGATGAAGAAGTTCATGCCCTTCCATCCATAGATTGATAGTCAGATAGAAATGGTAAACAATCAGGCTCTACATAGCTCTACAAAGCACAACTCCATAAAGCACAGTCCATTCCAAGTATGCATTGATAATCTAATCAAAATATAACTACCACACTTGATGACAAATATTGATGCAATGGGGAAAATTGATTCTGAAGGAGGGAGGAATGATCCAAGTGACATTTTAGGGGATAATTTGGGTGATGGTTCTACCCCAATTGGTGGTAGAACTTTTGGGATCCATATCTTTTGCACCATAGCTCCGTTTGACTCCCCATTTAAATCATTAGAAAGCTAAGAATGAGGAGAATGCCATGATATGGCACAATCTCTACTAAGTGGATTTTAAATCCTAAAAATCAAATGAAAGTGCCCTAAATTTCAATTTTAGTAATGCAGTCTAAAAATAGTAAGTTTTTAAAAATAACAATTCCTCAAATTCTATATTATTGTGAATCATGGAAGTCAAACCACTTAAACTCCCTTGAGATTGGTGACCTTCCACATCCTACTAATACCTTAAAAATGTGTATAAATTAATATGTAACCTAAAAATGAAATAAAACATTTCTTAGAGATAGGCATATGTTTGGATCTATAAATTTCATCAATAAAACATCTCTTCTCACAGATAGCATTATTACAATTGTGTTGTTCTTGTTTCTTGATTTATGTTTCAACCAGAGATTCTAAGTTTTGGATCAAATTTGTATCCAAAATCCAAGTCATTTTAAAAAATTTGATATGAAACTATTAGATTATAAAATAAATTGGGACATTTTCAAACAAATATAAATGCAAATATTGATATCAAGTTGTTACTAGTCATTTAATCTTAGTTAGGAACCAAATCCACCTTGTTCAAAATTAAAGCTTCCATAGCATCCATATGTTAAATTATTACACAAAGGTAAATATTAGTTTCTATATAAACTTCTCCATTGATAAGAGCACTATATGAAGATAGGTAGCCTATATAGTTTGATTCATTTAAATATAGACCTTATGACACTATTTAGATATTATTTCATACAAGGCCAATTACACTTCATCCCATTGATCACCATTCACCACATTGATGGGAAAGGATCACAAAATAAACCTTATTTCAAATTTCATTACATTAATGGTTATTGAGACAATGAGTTTTGGGCATTTAGAGACATGATTGACCGATGTTGACAAAGGTATTATTACATTTGCTAAGGGAAAATCCCATTCTCCTTATCCTCATTATACTAGATCAGATTATACCATTACTTAGTTATTCCAAGACATTCCTACCAAGGAATTGATTTTTACTCATGCTGATATAAATTCATCTAGACAACCACAAAATTTTATGAGATCAGTGGTATCACTAGTTCAATAATAATGGAAGAAAATACATAAATTTAAATTGGTGTATAATAGTGTTGTGATATAAATAAATAAAATAAATCAAAAAATATAATACTATAAACAATAAATATTTTTATTATAGATATTACATAGATTCCTATTACAATCATGCATGAAAATATAGTGCCACTATGTACAAAAAACATTATTACCTTTAGGTTGGTCACATGAATATGAATGGTATAGATAGTTATTCACATCGTGCATAGATTAAAAACATAGTTATACAATGTTATAATTCTAACAAACACCATTTAATAATAAAAATACACTTAAAATTAAAATGTGTATTAATCTATAAAAAATAAATCAAAATAACCAAGCAAATTAATATATATACATATATTATATTATTTATACAACAACATGATATATAATCAAAGATTATATAATAAATGAATAGTTAATAATTAGATCATGATCCACATGGCCCTCCACATCCATATCAATATTACCTATATATACTAACAATGGATCACTCGATGTAGATGATGCATGATATCTTCACATCCTTGACCTCAATTTCTCTTGTCACTCACAATCCACATAAATAACTAGTTTGGATTTTAGGGCTACATAATCTCTCTATAATAATAAATAATAATTTAATATTTGTTTACCTAAGGTAGTAGGTGGGTCTATTAGGGGAATCTATAACCTTGAAACCTCTACTCTCAACTCATCTCGATCTATAGTGGCCCAAAATTATGTGGTAGTAGTGATTGTAACTTAATCAAATATAATAACATGAACCCCCAAATATCATTATTACCCACTCAAAGAAACCAATTTTCATTACATCATCATTAAATTCAACTCATGTAAGACTTACTCAATTTTCATAACCTAGTAATCCTCATCACCTACAGAGACACAAAAAAGATAGATGTTAACTTTTATTTAAAAATATAGAAATAAACATACACAAATAAAGTAACTAAAATATATTATACCTCTAACAATCCTCTTAGGTGGTTCATCTACCATGTTTTCAAAATCATCATATTCTCTAGATGGGACTATATTGGCCCAATTATACTATGTCCACCATGTGATGTAAGTATATAAAAACCCAACATCATTAATGTTTGGAATATGTATAATGGGATCCTTATCTACATGAATGGGGGAAATATATCCATCAGATGGTCTCCCTTTGATGACTTTGCTTAGTGGATCTAAAACTCCATTCCCACACTAAATATTCTTAGGACACATAATTTCAAACACTGAATTGTTGAGAAACACACTCATAATGTAGTCGCTCTTAAATGTTTGGCCATCAGTCATGAAAATAACAAATCACATGGATATGAATAAATTGTGTATTATACTCTATCCAACATAAAATCCTTTACATATCCTCAAGATAATATAATCCATGATCAAATCATCAAGATATATCTTGCAACATATGGTTCTCTAATCTCACACCTACCCTTTCCTAGCTCATCTTTCTACAAATACCTACATGTGGACCCAATTGACATAGAGCATCCAAACATGTTGATAATTATATGATCATAGGCTCATGAATTTATAAGTGTGGTACATCCAATCCCAACACTAAATTACTCATATGTGAATTGGTATAAATCATGATACAAATGTGTGAGCATGATATAATCCTATGAATACATTGTATTATGTTCCTCAATATCTTGAATTATGGAATGAATCATCTATGAAATGAAAACACCATTTCCATCTAAAAATACAAAATATGCCAATAATATGATGAAAATATTCCCCACACATGGAAAATAAAATCTCACAATCCTAAACAATACTACATCATAATTTCCACCATGATGCCTCTAACTGTAAGTCTCGTAGTAAAATAATTATGAACATGATTATTTGGGACCAACATCATATCACCCTAAATTAAAAATATAGTGGTAGTAACTATAAATATAATATCCTCTATATTCCCTTCAAATTCACTGTCATCTCCCTTATAGGATTTCATAAAGTACAAGGGTCAATATCCCATTGAATAGACAATGTGGTCATCATGTGAACATCTTATGGTATCAACTGAAACCAACTGACATAGTCGAGGCTTGATTTCTCAAAAATGGATTTCTCACCATTAGACATTGGAAGGGCATATAACATCTACATCATCTGACCTTTTTAAAACTCTCTGCAATGCATGTCCTCTTGCACATTTAAAAATAAATACATCAAAAATGATAAAATATAGTCCTAAAACCAAAACAATTATAGTATACAATAACTTATTATTAAATGAAAAAATGAGATGTAACCTCTACTTAAAGGATAACACTCTTAGATGAAACTACAAAATTTAGACAAATCAATGACATGTTAGGACATATATCCTCATCGAGGATGGGGTCATAACTAGAACATTCAAAATACAAATACAAATAAAATAAAATGAATTTAACCTTAAGAAAAATTTGGACAAATACAAATTACCTACTCACAAGTCCCACATCATCCCCTACATAAATTAGGGCCTCCACCTCATTAAATCAACTACAACACACAGTCATTTTTTGAGGCATTTTAAAAATATAAAGCTCAAAATTCCAATATTGAAAATTTTAAAAGAATGGTAATTTTGAATTTTATAAATTATATATATATATATATATATATATATATATATATATATATATAGATATAGTTAATACATACTATTGTAGTATTAGGTAACTTTATCAAAATACATGGCCTTATACACTAAATGACTGATATATTTTAACATGTAGCTCTTTTTTATACACTATTTATTACACATGAAATATGGTGATGATATTTTCCATGTCATGCAACTTTAGATCTTATTATGACATTTTCATTACCCTGATAACACATGTTTTTTCCCATGACAATTCCCCTAGTGCTATGGGAAGACATGTAAAACATTAAATTCAATCTAACAATCCCATCAAAAAATTAATAATAAACATTATAAATCAAAACATAAATTAATAATTAATGTTGCATCATTTATTACTTGTAGTTTAATCTACTCACACTAGATTCATCCCTCTCACCAAAAGGGGGAATAGATATCCACTATTTATGTAAACCCAATACACAAAGCTAATTTCAGTCAATACATGATCCATACACATCATATTAAATAAATTATCATATTAATATTTATACTAATCAATACATTTTTTAGTTGTGGCTCATAATACTTCAATTTAAACATGTTTGGCTTAGTATGTTGTAGTTATACACATTATACATAATTTTTGTATAGTATGACTAGTATATTTATATATTGACACAACTAATTAGAATATACTCAATGAATTTAATATTATTATTAGAGTTTACATACTTAGATAAGGTCACACCCTAAGGATAATAACATAGGTGCAATGTTGTCTAAATAGAGCAGTGTTGTCTAAATTCACACTAAAATAGTTGATTAGGATTGAAATTGGCTATTAAAGACTACTATAGTATTTTAAGAGGTAAGATTATAAATTTTAATTATATTTTATAGATATCACAAGGACTATAGAATTTTCATGGCATATGTTCACATTTAACACAATATGACTTTGTTTTTGCACATATTATAATAATGGGGGAATTTACACATCATATATCTGCGCAGCTACAAAATTATTACTCTAAGTATAGATTCATTCTCACATTGCATGAATCAGTTATGTTATAATCTAATTTATGGGCATGTGTGTGACTAATGGTGTCAAGTCTTATTATTTCACCAATTTTAGTTCAAAAGTATATTTACACTAAAATTTTCACTCATTTTTACACTAGGTATTTCACTAGTTTTGCACCAGAATGAATATATAGTCATTTATAATAGTTGATTCAAAAATATTATAATACTATCCATACCAATATTTATTATATTGAGTTATGTGTGGATGAATTTAGATTATGTATTTTAATTATAGGAACATCTCTAGCAATAAGATTAAGGGAAAGATTAGTTTTGATCTTCATGCTACAATAATCTACTTAGAAACTACACATGTTCCATAACATATTCAATATCCATAGGCATCATTCTAAGTTTAGTTCAATCCTTTAGATAATAAGATAATAGTATTAGAGATCATTATTTTCTATTTATGGGTTGATCATATTAAACCCGTGACATCTTCACTTGTAAGAAAGCACATGTGACAAAAGTAATTTTAGGTATTAGTTTCTTCATTTTACTCTAATGTTTCCATTTCATTGCACTACAATAATAAACTGGGGGAAAATTTAGCTACCCAAATTTGGTTAAGCAAACATAAGTTTTGTGTCTTTTGTGACATTTTATCTATAGGATCCTAATGTTGAATTTAGACTATAATGGCATGTGTTTTTTTAATAATATGTATTTCAAATTTGTTATTACAAACTTGTGTTCTCATTGTATTATTCCATTTCAATTCATAATTGATATTATAAATTGATGTTCTCATTGGCCCTTATTTTTATCCTTTTCACTATCTTGCTAATTTCAAAAAAGAGCACTTTGTTTGGCCTATCATTCTATTAGGATTGTCTAAAGGAAGCAGTGTTTTCCCAACATATATTTTGATTCCCTTTTTGGGTCACATTTAATTTCACACTTATTTTTTGCTATCAATTTCTTTTGTGATTTATTTGGCACACCCATAAAGTTTTAAAATTTTAATTAAAGTTCATCTATAAATAAGATTATAAGTATCATTTTACACCTAACACTTATCTATTTGGCACAATCATAATAAAGAAAAATCACAATATATCAAGATCAATCTTTGCATTTGATTAAAATATATACTAGTACATATAGATTACATGCTTTGAATAAGAAGAGGGCATAATAAAAGATAATTTGGATAAACATTGAATATGTTTAGGTCACACAAATAATAAAGAGAGAAAAACATCAGACTAAGGTCCCTTTGTTGTTCCTATGTTGGTATTGCTTAGTCACATTAGGGATTTCGAGTCTAGTTTGGCTACCCATTGTACCCCATTTTTTATTTAATTTTGTAAACAATAAAGGTTAAAATTTTATTATTGATGATGCCTTTCCTTGGCATATTTACCTCGCTTGATCAATTTTCCATTTCAATAACCTTTAATAAATACAAAATCCTTAAAAGTATTACAATGACTAAGAACATTTTCCAAACATTCATATTTTATCCCTATTCATCACTGTTTAGTATATTTTTTACTATCACTCTTATTTTTCAAGTTTTTTTCTTTTTAGGACAAGTCTACTCTAAGAAGAAAGGGGTGGACCCTGTAATTTCATAGTAGTGTAGACTTGTTTCCCACCTCTAATGGCTATCTTTTCAAAATGACACATTTATTAATGGCTTTCACACACATGTTAATATTTCATAATTAGAAATATTTATATATAACATCATGCGAAGGGTCACACTTGAAATGGCTTAACACTCTCTTATAAGGTACTTATCATTCTAATTTCAAAAGCATATCTTTTCTAAGTAAAGATCCCTGTTGCAATTGGGCTCCAATTTTATAGTCATTTATCAAGTCAACATTATATATTATAGGTTGAGGGCATCTCTTGTCAATAATTATAATTAAATTTTCTCGTTGCAATCATATTATCTTCCCTAAAGGGAGAACTATGTTGGCCAATTATGTAGGCAATTCTTAATCAACAAGGGGGCTTCTGAGGATATCTCAACCATTCTCACTTCCCCCCATTTTTTACCTTTTGCATTTGATCTCCTTTTGTGTGATTTCATAAGATTAGATTTATTACTTTATAATTATTCCAAACCTAAATTCATGTTCCACATAAAAACATGTTGCATATAGATGCAAATGAAAAACACATACTTTTAGATTCAATGCACAGTCTGATAGGATAATGTCATAGTAATAGAAAAAATTAATTTCACTTGTGTCTTCCTCTTTTGGACTTATCTTGATAGACATCAAGTCAATTTTTTTTTCATCCATCTATATTTTAAATATATTTTAGACAATCACAATTTATAAAAAGTTAATATAGTTTGAGATAAATAAGTTACAAGGACAATTATCTAACCCTAATCCTAATTTCTACTTTTATCATTTAAAAAATCTATAGATCTTTATATTTTACTCTATTCTATATTATATATCATACTAGATCATATTTCAATGTTTTAAATTTTTAATTATAGATAATTATAATTCATAATTAATTATAGTGTAAACATATTAGTGAACCCATTGTAGTTAGAACATTGCTTGTTGTTGGTTGATTTCTAGCTTAGGGTTTTAGTCTAATTTTAAAAATTCTAAACATTGAAATAATATAGTTCTAAACCTTGTGTAAGGCTCCATTTTGAAAATTTATTATTCTTGACAAAGATGACAATGAAATTATGACTTATATGTTCTAAACATTGAAGTATGTTGTTAATTCACATCCAATTGAGGCATGTAAGGATTTATGAAGGCTTTTCATGTATTGAGAACCTTGAAAAAGACATTATAAATCATGTTTTGGATTTATTACTTATGAAAGTGTGTTACTTATGTTTCCTTTATGCATATTTTGTTTTATGAACTATGATTGTGTTTATATGATATATTGACTTAAATCATGTTGAATCATTACTTCAAAGATTATGAAATGATAACTACTTATGTGTTGAATAATATGAAATTATTTGTGTATGTTAATATTCATTGAATGATTGGCTGTGGTTAATTTAATGAAATTTCTTTGTTTGATTAAATTATATAGCTTTAGCTATTAGTTTAGAGAAATTTTATGTGGCAATCAAGTGTGCAAGAATAAGAAATGTGAAAATAAAGATAAGAGACTATGTCATAAATGTATTTATCATAAAATTGATTTAGCCTTAAACCCTTATTAGACTTGTGATAAGTAATTTGTTTCCTAGTCCACCACCTTTGATGATGTACTATTTGATTAGGAGGCTAAATTTTAATACTGGTTGGTGAAACTTGTTATCACCTAGCCTTTAGATCTTGTAGCTAATGTCTAAAATATCTAGTGGTTGAATGATAGATCTTTCATTGATTTCATTAGAATTAAATCAGATGGGAAAGGAGGTAAGTGGGTCTATGAATCAGCCACATAATCCTACAAGATCTACTATGCACCTTAATTGAATATGGAAAATAACGTCCCTTAAAGAGTTATGGAATATAAAATAAATGGTGGTTGGCCAAGTTTGGAATGAATATATGTTGGAGTTAAAATCCCTTAGTTTATAATTTTTTTCCATTTTAAATAGAAGTTAGACATAGCATAGGATAAGGATAAGAAACATATCAAAACAATAGGTTAGGATATCTAAGTTTAGATAACTAGAGGATAACACCCAAGTGGTCTAGAGGTTGATAGGTGGGCTTCCTAATAACTTGTGTTTTATACTATTCATTTGGGATGAAATGATTTTATTCTCTATTCAACCTTACTGCTTTTAGGAGAATAAGACCACTAAGTTTATTCTACTTTTTTTAATTATCTTTCTCATGTTTGTGCATTGGCCACCACGTAGTGCTTTCCCATTTAAGGGCCTTGAAGAGGTTATTCCTTAGTTTAACTAAATGATTTTATTTATTTATTATATGAATATACTAACATTATTCTGACACAAGGTGATGGTTGTCTATGATCAACATATTTATGGTGGTAGATTGTTAATCCCTCCCATACTACGCATGATAGTAATTTGATTAACCCTCTTATGAATGTTAGGGTGGTAGATTTTAGGCCCTCCCATGTTGTTGCATGGTGATATATTTCCTTCCCCACTCATGATTATTGGATGAGATCATTTGAGTGAGGTATCCTCTTTTTATCCAATCAAATGGTAGGCCTTATGGTGTTAACCTTTTAGGACTTAGTGAGTATAAATCTTATGTTTGATTAAAGATAGGAGTAGACTAAATCATGGAAATAATATACAATAAATACAACCACTATTTTGTTACATAATTGACTAGCTTTTACTTTTCTAAAAATATTAATAAATAATGTCAATTAAGTTTTAGCTAGAAAACACTTGATAAAATCATCTGAGTGATGGAAATTGAGATAGAATCTAGTCTAAGTGTCATAAAATAGATCCCTATATTATAACCTCTCTTTGACATTATCAACATAATTACATAATAGATAAATTATTGGTAAAGTGGAAGTAGTGTCCTAATATTTGTGGTAATATCCTTTGTGTAGGATTGTCCTAAACTTCTAGGTACACATGTGTCTATATTTATAGGCTTTATTCTTGTGCACATGAGTTATAAAACCCTATATTATACATGTAATGATTGATTTAATACTCAAACCTTATTCTTCCATAAAAATAGGGCATGAGCTAAAAAGTGTGTGTGCTAGTAGGGTAGGCTAGACATCCTCAACACCCCGCTATAAAGAGAGTTCCCTACATACCAATACTTCAAGGAGGGATCAAGCCTGATGCATTCTTCCCCACCTAATTTCTAGTGCATATGAAAGTGATGCTAGTGTGATAGTGGCCTTGAGTTACCTCAATGTTTTTGAGACTAAAAATCTCAAAAATCTAAGATTAGGGCTATTATAGATGGTAATATATATAAGTAGGGTAGAATATGGATCGATAACCTTAATTATGCTCAACTTGTTTTGCATTTGAATGTGTATTTTGAATCTGATTTACATATAGTGGATAGAGGGATAAATGGGCCAAAAGGCATGTATTTATACTATTCTATTGCTTGTGTTGATGGTGAAAGATGTCTAGGCTGACTTTAGGAGGCTTTTGTTTTGAAAAGATATCCATTTAGAAAAAGTTAGGGCAAAGGACATTTGCACCATTTTTGGGAAACTAGCACCACATGGCACTAATTTCCTTATTATCTCACTAATGTCCATTTGGTACAACACTAGGCATGAAAGGCCACAATTATAAAATGAGGGTTTGAGATTGCTTTGGAAATGACTAAGGACACATGTGACCCACACAAATGCTAGATAAGTTTGATAATATACTGTAGGATAGGTCTAGGGCTAAGCTAGGGATAGGTAGTCTCAAGTATTAATGTTAGAATTTAATTACCACTTTTAGGTAATTACATTTACCTCCCCCCAATTATTCTAGAAATACAACAAAGCAAAATGACTAGGATAAATGAAAAATAAGCATACCTAGACTTACATAGGAAGTGAAGTCCATGAAGATGGATCTAAGTATGTGAAGCTAGGTCTATGTATGTGAAACTTGATCCAATGCATGCCCTATAAATGAAACATGCATAAATTAGACCTTAATTAAGTGATATAAAAATAAAAAGACTATGTTGAGTAAAGAATTAAAATTATGTAAATTTAAATAAAGAGATGGGAAAGAGGAAAGGAAAAAATACACCTCACTAGGTACATGAATTAATACATGAACCTGATGATAACCTATGTATATGCATGTACATAATGATCAATCAGTTAATATCTTGGACTGAGAGGATGAATTTCTTAATCATCATGTGTAGGTGGATCAATAAATCAATCTAGTTTTGAATCCATGATTGCCCACTCCTACTTGGTGGATCATGACCTATGAATAAATTATATTGGATTGATAGTGTGTCCAACCCTCTCATGTGGGTAGATCAAGAACTAAAGTAGACTATGAATCCATCATTATCCACCCATGTATAGTATATGAATCTAAAAATAAACTCTGAAAATTAATGCAAATGTCTAAGTATATATAACTTTATATGTTAGATCTATAGCCAATCTAGTATATTAGGTAGATTTGAGCCACTTGGGAATACCAACCACTAAAAATGGAGTAAGGCATGAAACTAGTGTGTAAATTGGATTATGATGTTGGTGTATACAACATAGAGGATGACATATAATTTATCATTCCATATAATCAGCCAGTGTGTTACTGAGCATATGGAAACAATGTGCCACACACATTCTCCAAAAATAGATATCTGAGCATATAGATTCTAAACTATGTTTTAATTAACTATATCTAAATATCAGAACTAAATATGGGAATGGTCATGTCATGCATGATTCCATAAATTTGAGTAAATTGATATTAATTTGAGTTGAACAAGTATGAATATGAGAAAAAACTAAGTATAATTGATAAACCTATAGTTGAATTTGTACAAACCTACATTGTACCTATTGTACTATTCTAGACAATCTATGCTATTTTAAAACTCAGGCTAATAAATAGTAGAACCTTGTCTTAAATAGTATTTTTGTGTGTCACTAGTGTCCCTATTTGGTTTTAATGTCCTTCTAGTCTAAATTATTCACCACTGTACTGTTGTTTTAGTCATTGTGTTTACATGTGTCTATTTTTTTGTAACTAAGCCTTTGTGCTAAAAAATAAATTACGAGTGTACTATAGGAGATTGATTTATATGAAAAACCATTATGAATTCCCCCTCTTTTGATGGGATTTGTTTAACCTCGATTATAAATTACATCAAAATAAAAAATCTCTTCAAAATGTGTGTTATCTGGAACATATATTATAATTATGTGATAATCCAATATAATGTGCATACATAACACCATAATGTGAAATAATCCAGTCATAAGTATGAAATGTAAGATATATGTCAAGTATATCATTCCAAAATGGTGTCATGATAGATGTAACAATGTATGTAAAAAAAACATGACTAAAACTAGGTAGCTACCTAGGGGAATGAGGCATGATGTCCATCATGACACCTAAGTAGGAAGGGTAGATACATGAGGTCCCTCATGAAATAAAAAATGTGTGTGTGAAAAATTAAAACACAACTGTTATGGACATGACACATATAAGAAGGCATAAATACAAAAGACATGAGACACACAAAGTAGGCATAGTGGATACAATACAATGGACATGACCACATGTCACTAAATTTAAGAAAACAAGACATACAAGGACATGTTCAAATGTCCACATACATAGCCAAAAAACAATTTATATTAGAGTCACATATAAGGATATTTTCAACTATCTATATTTATAATCAGGAAAGCACATATAATGACATGGGAAAATGTCCAAAGTATACACACTATGAATAGAAGTAGCAGCCAAAGAATAATGGCATATTCAAATTCCCTCAAATAAAATAAGCATAGAAATATATGATATAATCAAGTCTAAACTAGGTAAGCTAAAAATGAATATATGAATGCATATGTAATATAAATTTGTGTAAGAGTTTGAATGTATATATGTTGATTCTAAAGTAGTATTATCCATCAAAACATCTGAATGTGAGTAACAATGATTAATATCAAGATATAACAATGCTAAAGATGGAATGTAGAGTATACAAGGATAAAACCTAGTAATCAAAACTATGCATAGGGTGATTTAATGTAGGTGAATGTGTCAATTGAAGACCCATGTATTAGTGTATATGCCCCTAGTGGGTAGATAATAACAAGTCTAGATTAGTGTAATGGACCTAAGTCCTATATCAATCTATAAGCACTCGACAAGAAAATGTGAAGCATGTATGTATGATGAAATAGACTATACTAAGATAGGTGGTCTATGCAGTGTCTATAAAATATAAGAAATGTAAACATAAAAATGCATACAATATGTAAATTTTGTGTTTTCTAAGTAATATTTGATTATTTTTATGTTTTTGACATGCTACAATGTTTTTTATTTTTTAGAAATAATATATGTATAAGCAATATGAAAAGAAACTATATACAATGATAAATAGAGAAGTAAAGTATGTACAAGAAGAGAGGAACCATACTAACTAATGATTCTCATGGAAGAGTCACTATCACTATGACTTGTGTCAAACAAGGTAATAATGTTTGTACATATTATGTGAAAGGGTAACTATGGCCTAATAATATACTATACTGAGTGAGATATATATGTATTTATATCTACCTATGTAGTGGTTCTAGGAATATTTAGCACTAACCATGGTGTACTATGAATTGTAAAGGTCTTAAGAAACCATCTAGTAAAAGATATTGGAGGTGACATAAGTGCCCTATGTTGAGAACCTTGAGAACCCAATAATATTGTTCTAGACAAAATGTGAGTGAAGGGATACCCTATATAATATATTACATATCTCTAACATAGGGGTCACTCTAATAATGGTCTCCATGGGATAATATTCACATGTCAATACTGTCAAAGTATACCTTGCCTGCATTGTTGGCTTTACTAAACTCTGTGATGTATCAATATGAACAATGTTCTATGCTATAACTAATAACTATGTTATATCTGGTAACTACATTGTAATTAGCTATAGAATAGGTAGAGGATACTCATATGGAAGACTCATAACTTTGACCACCTGATTTGCATGTATGTATTTTAGTCATCTATACACTATAGATGGGATGGATCATAGTTATTGTATACTAGCCAATAGCATATCAAACATGATTGCAATAGGTACTACTAAGAATTGAGTGACCACATGTGTTGGGCCAACCTATAATGGAAGCACACTCTCCCCAATAGAGATCTAAACATGACCACTAAAACCACTAATAACTATGTTTGTGGGTAACATATCCCACTTTGAATACCCCGAATGATACAAAAGTGTCATAGTGTACATGCTAATGTTTGACCCATTGTCAACCATAACACTCTAGATAGGATGATGATCTATGTAAGATCATATAAAGAGTGTGTGCAAATATGTATCATCATCAATAATCTCCTAGTTTGAGAAGGTCATGATTATTCTAGTTGGAACTTTAGTGTGGTACATATCAAGTATATTTTGCAAAGGGTTTACCTCCTCCATAATAATATGATATAAAGCTGGTTATTGATGTGATTGATATGTGTAGTGAACACCTCAATTGCTCCCTTCTTCAGTCATTGTGTGCTTTGGAAATGGATATGATAATATATTTAATTCCTTATCTTATATTTTATATAATTTTTGTTCCTCTATGGGTATAAACACATCAATAATGCTATCATCAATCAAATATTTTACCTCAAGTTTTAGGCTTATGCATCTATTTGTTGTATGGCCTTGTGACTTGTGATACTTGAAGAATGCGCTAGAATAATAGATCTTTGGAAGAGGCTGTGTCATATCAACCTATTTGATGGGAGGGAAAGATATGAAATTTCATTCCAAGAGTTCATGTAAAACTTATGCTAGTGACTATGGAAAGTTGGTGAAGATTTGATGTTGAGGAGATGATAAAACTAAGCGAGGAGATGGATCTAAAGCTACATTAACTATATCCTTTTGATCGATCTTGTTCTTAGTTTCCCTTACCTTGTATAGAGGATTATTTGAACTCTTAGTAGTTGATTCTAATCCATTGGTATATTTTAGTTTGCCCATTGATAGAAGATTTACCTTTCTTTATTTCACTGTATGGCAAAAAATTTTGAATGTTGGAAAATTCTTAAATAAGATATCTTCATGTAATGATGGTAAAATACTCTATTTGAATATCTTATAAAGTGTTTTGCCTTCCATGGGGATAGTCAATTTAGATAATATAGTCTTGTATCATAATATGTACTCTATAATAGGTTCATTTGCATTTTGTTTCAACTATGCAATTTTAGCATATGAGATCTTGTCACTAATATTTTTGAATAAATGTAATAAAACAATGTCTTCTAAAGGATTAAATGATGTGATTTATTGATTTTTTAAGACAAACCCACTATGAGTCATAATTATTTAAATTTCATGGAAACAACTTTCTTGGAAGCCAACCATTAGATATGCAGTCTAAACATGATATGTGAAAAAGATCAAAGATGGTTCTATGGTTCCCCTTAACATTATACAATGCAAGTTTAGGTGCAACAAATTCATATGGAAAAGGATTTTATGCTATGGGTGTGCCAAAGGTGTATGCAAGAGAATATTAGAATCCAAGGCATTTGATGGCCTAGTGTCTATCTTCTCAAGATGTAACACTTTACCCTATAGAGTATGAACCTTATGCATAAGGTATTGTACATATAGAGTAGAATAAATAGCTCTAAGAGGTGTAGCTAGCACTAAATATTGTTGAATTATAATTATTGGTTGTTCTAACTGAGTTGGCTCCACTATAGTTTTAACAATGTTATTAGCTGGGGATGTTAAAGATTGACCATTTTTTGATTTATTCTTAATTTCCATTATGTCTTGTAAAACTTTTGCATGATTAAGGAGTTTTTCTCAAATTCTATCTATTAATATTTATAATATCTTATCCTTATTGACAATTAGTTTGTCATTGTTAAGTGGAGGTAGTGTCATTATTTCCAATTTATGTGTCATCTAGATATTAATTATATTTTTCATATTTGGATGAATTATCATTGAAATCCACATAATCAAGGTGTAAAGGATCAAAAGTTGGAGTTAGAATAGGTCCCTTATCCATGGGATAAGCTCAAATAGAATGAATCTGAATATGCTCTATAGGATTACCACCTAGCCTAGAACTTCTTCTTAATGGAAGAGAGATAGAATATTTATATGTCATATAGTGAACAAATTAAAATACAACTGCTAAAATAGAATATATGAGATTTTAAAAACTTAAATAAACTAATGAAAATAGGAAAAATAATGATACAAACTCTAGGAGCATCTAAGGTTAGTGTTTGAGCAATGTTTAAAGTAAGTCAAGTTCACCAATGGTTTTAACCTTTTATGAATTAGTGAGTGTAAATATTATCTTTGATTAAAGAGTTGAGAAGAATAAATCAACTAATTTATTATATAATTGACTAGTTTTGAATTTTCTAAAAATAGTAATAAATAGTGAAAAAAAGACTTAGCTAGAAAACACCTGATATGGATGATCTAGGCACTAAAAAATGAGATGGAAGATGGTATGAGTGTCGTAAACTAGATATTTATGTTAAAAACCCTCCTAGATAATAGTTTCTTAATTGGACAATATTCCCATTATTGGTAAAGTGGAAGTAGTATCTTGATATTGGTGATAGTTTCATCTATGCAAGATTATCCTACACTTTTGAGTGCACCTGTGTCTAGATTTATGGGGTGTTTTCATGCACTCACAAGTTTCATAACCCTATATTGTACTTGTAATGATTTATTTATTATACAAATCCTAATCCTCCATACAACTAGGGCATGAGATAAAAAGTGTGTTCATTAGTAAGGTAGGCTAAACATACTCAACACCTCGCTATGAAGAGAGTTGATTACATACCAATAATCCAAGGAGGGATCAAGCCTAATGTAGTTTTCCCCACCCAAGTCCTATTCCAAGTGCAAGTGATGCTACTATGATTGTGGCCTTGACTCTTTTGAATATTCTTGAGACTATAAATATAGAAAATCTAAGCTTAGGGCTAATGTAGATGGTAGTATGTAGAATTAGTGTATAATAGGGATTAATAGCCTTAATTATGCACAAATTATTTCATGTTTGAATGTTTATTTTTATTATCTAGTGGATAGAGGGTCAAAAGTCATTTTTTAACTTTGTCTTGTTGCTTGAGTGGATGGTAAGAGATATCTATGCCATCATTAGAAGTATTTTATTTTGAAAAGATATCTATTAGAAAAAAATAGGGTGAAGGAAATTAGTGACATTTTATAAACACTAGTGCCACATGGCACTAGTGTCCTTATTATGGTGCTAGTGTCCATTTGTCATAACACTAGGCACAAAGGTGTAAAATCGATAAATAAGGGTCTAACACTGCTTTGGAGTTGATTGAAGACACCTATGGCCTACACAATGGATGGATAAGTGTGATAATAGGCTCTAGGATAGGTCCATGGCTAATCTAGGGATATGTAGTCTCAATTATCACTCTTAGCACTCAAATACCAATTTTGGGTGGTTATACCTTGTTTATGTTGTGAAAGCTTCCATGTTCATTTTATATAATTTAAATGCTTATCTTCTTTTCATTGTTCATTGAATGCTTATGTGAATGATATTTGTGACTATGAGTCTCCTTGGTAAGAACCAAGGATAGGATTATAGTTTTGTGCATGGTATTTCCCTTTTGTTAATCTACCATTTCTTATATATACTCCCTTGCCTTTACTAAGTTATATAAACATGCTAAGAGCTTGGAGTCTCAATCTCGGGGGTGTCTTTAGAAGAAAATTAATGATGATAAAAGGTTGGGTAGTAATACTTCCCTCCTATAACTAGTAAATGTTTGGGATTAGATGTGGAATTACATTAAAGTCTAATTTGTTCTTCCATTATTTAATCAATCTTGGATATGTGCCTCTAGCTATGTAAATAAAAGGATAGAATTTCATGTATTATTAATGCTTTAGTGGCCAGTGTACTTTTAATATTCTTGAAGAATATAGAGTTTAGATAATATTCCAACTATGGATTAAGATATACTTTCTCCACTTATTAAAACCTCAACATTAAACTAAGATGTAACTATTTATGAATTTTTATTTATAGGAATTGGGAAGAGTCATGTATGTGTCAAAATATTTTAGCCTTTGAGTCACTTTTAAATAAATTGTTAGATTGATTTCCTTACTTAAATCCTTGTCATGAGTGGTTAGTCTTTTAAGATTTGTGTATATCTTTATATCTTAATGAGAGGAGTCAATAGGTTTAATCTAGTCATGAATAAATACTATATTGTCTTAGAGCGAGCCTTTTTATAAACTATGTCATGTCTAGGTATGACCATTTTTATTCAAACCCTTGGGAAGAAGTCATAATGTAAAGTAAAAATCCATAAGATTTATGGATTTTCTAATAAAATATAGTGATTTATTTAATTATATCTTTATTGAGAATATTTAATTGTTTATGCATACATCTCTCCTTTTTAAATCAGTTATGAGTTCTTCATTTCAATCTATCTTGTGCAAGGATGAGCAGGACACATTTGTTGAGCTATGGATTATTGTCAGTATAAAAATAGAAATAATTTATTTGATATTTTGGTGTTTTTTTGGATTAGAATGATGTCTATGAAATAATACCATAGTTTTTTATAACTGAGTTATTTACATGTTTTATTTCTTCCCAATAACTAGGTCATTTAATAAAACTAAAAAAGTTTTATTAAACTTAGATATTCTATGTTAATAGTAACAAGGTTATAAACTTAGATTGGTTTGAGCCTATATCACCTTAAAGGATCTCGTATTCAACCTCACAAATTAAATATAGGAGTGAGTCGTTGCATCAATGTTGAGTGCATAATCTACTAAAGACTAGACTAGTTGACTCATAATATCAACCCATTCCTTTAGAGACATTGGCTCAAGTAAACTCGCTTTGTATTTAGTTGATAAATGAACTAGAATAATGAGTTCATTTGTTTAGAATTGTTCTCTTTGATATAAGCAAGATTAAGCTTATTTTATAGACTTTATTTTAGTGGTATTAATGTAAACATGTATATTTTACCTTGCTATGTTTCCAATTAATTGAATTTGTCTATGTTTTACCTCAGATTATGCCTTATGCCCTTAACCAATTATTAAGTTCTTGATGGATTTTTCCATAGTCATTTTCCTTATCAAATAAATTTTTCCACTTTTACTTTACCTTGGATGCCTCTTATTTGGATCTTTTTGCACTATTTTGCCTTCGTTTCATGATTTTATGAGTGGTTCAAAAGAATCCACATGTCATCATCCCATTAAAACTTGGAGTGATGCTAGCTTGGCCTACTATATGATTGACATTGAGATAGAAGTCTAAGAAATATGTCACCACATGGCATAATCCTAATGACCTATAATCCTAGAGAATTCTATACATCATGAAAATCCTCTAGGATAACATCGTAATGGGATGTTTCCATGCGGCATCATCCCAATGACCTACAACTTCGAAGATATATGTACCAAGTGTGAATCTTGTTAGAAATAAAGTTAGAGAGATGATACTAAATGGAAAAATGTCACTTCTCTACAACCCTAAGGAAGCTTGATATCCTTATAGAAAGGTAGGGTAGTGTATTTTTTATTTTTCACCATGAAGAATTTTCCCCAAAGTCACCTGAGAAGTGATAGGTGGCAAGAATGGCCTTGGGAACCTGAAGAGAAGATGGTGTGGCCATATATATTTCCAAAGTGACTATGTGGATCTTGACTATAGCAATAGTGACTGAATTTAATTTTGATGGCCATTTCAATGTTATAATCACAATTTTCATTTGGTGCAATCTCATAATGGAATTTTATATTGATGCATCAAATGATTTACAACTTTGGACTTTCAAATTATTGGATTTCATATATTAAGCCTTAATAAAAGTTTCAAGATTACTATTTTATTATGTTCATCTGAATGGATTCAAGCATATATCCATGTTTATTGGTTTTTTTTCATTAAAGTTGTTTTATGCCTATTTTTAGAGGAAAAAATGGGCATGACACCTTGGATACTATTTGTAGTATAATGATTTAAAACTTTAAATGTTGGAGTAATATGACATTGAAAAAGTTTACCTTATCACCTTACATAGATATTAACACAAAGGCTATTTCTTTTGACATTAGTTTAATATTTTTTGTTTTCCTATTAAAAAATATTTGTCCTTTATATTAATTTATTTTTCTATCTTTACTTATTTTATAAATTGTGTTTAGACAATTTTAAAACTAATTAGATAATTTCATCAAGGGATACTTGGTGTCATTTATGGACATTATGGTATGAGGGGTTTTACTCTAATACTCATATCCATAGTACAAACATAAAAATAGACTTTAGGTTTCAAATGCCTCATGGTATATTGTAAATATGTATAATCCCTTGTTTACACCAATAGGAAGCCTTTTCTATCTATCTTATTTTTGGTATACCAAAGAGGAGTGTATATCCTATGTAAGCTACTCTCAAATTACCTTTAAAACTGGGGTTACTAGGATACAAGCATAGTTCTACATTTTTATTTAGTGTTGTGAGACATCGGATCGACACTAATAAGTGAATTAAGAAGTATATCTGAGAGCTTAAAATCATTCAAACCCTTTCCTAGATTAACTTTTATCCTTTAATTTTACTTTCATTTTATTATTATATAGTAGCTTTGCTTGATTTATTTTGTATACATATTCATAATTCTTAATATTTCTTTTATAACATTAGAATAAAGTCTTACATTTTAACATTATTGTAATTATAATTCACCCACTAAAATAATATTTATTCCATACTACACATAGCCTTGTTAAAATTCTTGTAAAGTGTTATTTTACTTTTTTTAATGCATTTCAACAAGTATATCCTTTATTTACATACAATGGTTATTACATCCTATCCCAAGCCATGAAAACTACTAACATATTAGTGAGGAACATGGAACTAATGATTTGTAGTTATGATTTTCATATTATATATGGATTTTTATGTTGTATTATTGGTAGTCATATTTTTCATGGTCAATTATATTACATGACATTTTCATATGTCTAAGAATTTATTATGATCATGTTTGACTATTATTTCATTTGTAAATCAATTTGTATTTCAATAATTCATCAATAATTATATATTATAAGTACTTGATTATCTAGTTATATTATCAGACTAACTACCATTTATTTGATCGAGATGGTTATAGGACTATCCCATCCTCATAGGTGGTATAAAGGGAGACTATCATAAGAGATGAGGGTGACGATAACATAAATGAGAATAAATATAACTGAACCAAACCTATACACACACACACACACACACACACACACACACAACTCTTGTTTTTTTAGATTAAATAGATGGCAATCATTATTATGCTAATATATTGAGTTTTTATTGAATTATTTGCCCTTGTATATATTATTCCATGTTTGTATTGTTTTGATGAATTCTTGTTTTGATGATTTGATGAGAATAATATGCATATTTTATGTTGTCTCTCATGTTTCCATTAAAACTAGATATGAATTACACTATGTTGAATTATGCAATGTTAACCATTTAAATGTTTTTAACTCTTAGGAGAGTTTTGGGTGTTTATTGATATTGTTTAATTATTTAATTATTCCCTTTTTTGGTGACATGGAGGGGGGGTTTAAAATAAATTGAAATCACCCAAATTAATTTAATTAGAAATAAATTTGGAACTTTATATTTTATTTGGTAAATAATGGTCAAAATTTTCCATGAACTAAAAGGAGAAGAAATTAGGTTTTAGTTATGTTAAGTTGACTTAGCCAGTCTCACAATGATGAAAAAGATACTAGTGTTGACCATGCTAGAAATTAGGGCATGGGACTATGAATTACTAGGCATGGTATGAATATTAGGTGGATGTAAAGGCAATTTCAAAATGAAGTACTTGTAGCTTAGTAGGAGAGGTGACTGACCATATAGAACATGATCAAAGTTTGGAAAAACAATAAGTAAAGTGAGGATAATAGGGACACAACATAGGGGATAATAGAACTTATAAGGAATAAGGATAGGACACCATTTCACATAATTATATGGAATCCACTATAGAACTAGGTTAGTGGAAATTAAAGTTTTGATTTATGTTTGATTTCAAACTTAGTTAAACAAGATTAAAAAAAATTGTACATGGTTATTTTTTTAGTTTTATAATGTAACTCATCTAAATGTGTAAAATGGTAGAATTTTTTTACATATAACTTTGGGTTTTATATTTATAAACCTTGGGATGGAACTTAGTTCCATCCATATGATTATAATCATGATGTTCTTAGGAATGGTAAAAACATTCCAAGAAATCAAGATCTAAATAGTTAACAATAATAACATTACACATGAAGCTACAAGCAAATGAGATGAAAAACAAAGCAAGTCAAATAATTACTCAAAATGAGATGTTAGTATAATAGGAATCCCTTGCATAAGTAGACAAGGAAAAATAAATAACTATCCTAACTAATCAATGTGGGATAAATATTCATATAGGACAAACTAGGAAAAAGATGAAATAACTTGGTATAGCTAGTGAACATGAGAAATACATAATATAACATCCACCCTAAAGTGAAGATAGAGGATAGAAATAGCCAAAAAATAAATAGTTGCATATCCACAATATGAGTCCTAATAACTAGGCCTAATAAGGCAATCATGTACACTATGTATCCATAAAATGAATAAGGAAGATGTCTTCATGAACACCCCCCAAGGAAAAGTTATAAAACCCAAAGTATGCCATGCAACTCAAGGAAATTAGGTGTTGCAAAAGGGTTAATGAATATGTTTTCAACTTGATGCTGAGTTAGAATGTACTCCAACCTAAGAACTCTATCCTGAATGTGATGATGAATTAAGTGCATATGTAACTCAATGTGCTTTGTCTATTGGTGCTCAACTAGGTTGCAGGATATGTGAAATGCACTCTAGTTGTCATACCAAAATATAGTACATGAATCTTATGTGAGTCCAAACTCTATCAATAATTGATGAAGATAAATAAATTTCTAACTCATTATAACTATCACCTTGTATTCAACTTCTATAGATGAAAGTGTAATAGTCTATTACTTCTTACACAACCAAGAAATAGGTGAAGAACCAAGACAAAAGATGTGGCCAGAAGTGGAATGCTTTTCATCAAGAGAACCTATCAAATTTGAATCATTGCACTAAACCAACTGAGTATATCCCTTGGTGTAGTGTAATCCAAAATGAGAAGTGCCTCACAAATATCACAAACTCTTCTTGATAGCTTGCCAATGATTGTCATGTAGAGCATGTGTAAACCTAGATACAATCCTAACTTCAAATGAAATGTTAGGGTGAGTATGATTCAAATACATAAGGCTCCCAACCATCTACCTATACAATGTAAGATTATAAAATGAAGCATTACAAGTGATAGTAAGAGTCACTTCAGACTAAAAAGGGTATGGACTTAGATTGTAATCAACCATGCAAAAATGCTAAATAAGATCAAGAGTTACTTTTTCTAACTCAAATAAATCCTTATATCTAACTATGAAATTTATAAACCAAATAAGGGGAAAATACAAAGATATGTCATATCAAACTATGTTGAAAGTCCATGGTGAGTAGTCTGATTATGAGATGACAAGCTACCTATGAGAAGAATATCATCATAATACAAGACCAATTTAATAATGTGCTTCCTAATACAATAAATACACACTATGGGAATGGAGCGGTAACAAAAAAATCTAGTAGAGATAAGAAATGAATCCATCTTCTCCTACCAAGCTTGAAGGGATTATTTGAGACTATAAAGAGATTTCCTAAGTTGAAAAATAAGAGAATAATGATGAATAATTGTAGAAGGATGCTCAATATAAATTTCCTCATGCAAGTCTCCATGAAATAAGGCACTCTTAATGTCCATTTGATGCATTATCTAAGCCTATGATGCAAAAATAGAAAGTATAAGGTGAATAGAACCCATCTTGGCAATAGGCAAAAAATTCTTAGAGCAGTCAATACCTAAGACCTATGATAACCCATTTGCAACAAGACATGTCTTATACTTATCAATGGACCCATCAAATGCATAATTGGTGTAGTAAATCCACTTGCACCTAACTAATTTTATTACCTCAGGAAGAGTGACCAAATCCCAAGTGTGATTCCTCGTCAAAGAATAACACTCATTTATCATTGCATCTTCCCAATCCTATATCCCATGAGCCTGTAAAAAATATTTTAGATCCCCAAAGAATGTATGACACAAAATTATAATACCTATAGAATGTGCATGATGATGTCAAATGGGTAGAAGATCTTATATGAAATGTGCTACCTTATAAATTATAGTACAAGACCACCTAGGAATTATGATAACATCAATGTGAGGAGGATCCTCAACCTACATATCCTCTTCAAGAATATCCTAAACTAGCTCCTCAAAGAATGAATCCTTAAGAGGAAGTGATGAATCATCAAAGGAAGAAGAAGACATGGAATAAGATGAAGATTCATGAAATGTGAAGTGCTCATCAAACTCTATATGTATTCAAAAATGAACATCATGAGTATCAAGATCTAAAACATGATAAGTTGTCATATCTTCACAATACCATACAAAAAAAATCTAAATTTTACTCTTCTTATCCAATGTTTTCATTTTACTCTTTCGTATAAATGCACAATCAATGCTCCCAAAAACTCATAAAAAAGAGACATTGGGCTTGTTTCCACACCAAGTCTCCTCCAGAGTCAAATGCTCAAGTCCTCTATGTGGTGTGTGGTTATGAATATATTTTGCACAATTAGCTACATCTACCCAATAGATATGAGGTAAATCTCATGAATTCATCATGCAATTATCCATCTCCTTCAAAGTTTAGTTCTTTTTTTGCTAAGACATTCTACTATGGATTATGTGCAACCAAATACTGGTGAATAATACCATGATTTATCAAAAAATTAGATAACTCTAGACTGAAGTAATCCCTCTCATTATCTATACAAAGCTTCTTGATGCAACTATAAGATTGTTTATCAACAAAATCCTTAAATACTTTGAAGTGAGAAAAAACATCACTCTTGTACTTGAGAAAATAAACATAAGTATGCCTTATTCAATTATCAATAAAAGTAAGTGCATACTTAGCTCCATTGAAATAAGGACTATGAAAGACAATAAAATCATTGTGGATAAGCTCAAGTGTTGAATAATCTCTCATGTACATACCATTAGGAAATGGATCTTGGTGTTGTTTCCCTAATGTACAACTAGGGAAAAATCCATCAAGACATGAAACTGTAGGAATACCCTCTACCATATTATGAGTGCTCAACTCCTTTAAATATTTTTAATTGAGATGTCCAAATCTCTCATGACAAAGCCTACTCTCATAATCTACATGAGAAATAAACACGTCCCTAAAATAGGAGTATCATCAAAACCCTTAAAATAATAGAGTCAATAACTATGATCAACAACACCCTGTGTAGTGTGTGTGAATATAACAAATCTCAAACTTTATCACCATATGGTATGAAAGTCACTATCTTTCCCTGACTAGAATGGAAAATACAATAAACTAAAAGTAGATTGGTGGTGATTTATGGAAAATATAATGCATCATTTATGTATACACCATCTATATATATATGTCACCCTTTCTTTTAACATAAATAAAGGAATAATCTCCAACCTCAGTTTTATAGGTATAACTCAAAATAAGAAATACAAATGACTCTTTGGAAGAAGAGATATGGTGAGAATCACACAATCTAGAACCCAACTATCTAAAATAGGTGACTATCATCTCTTAATAACATTAAGTTCTTTCCCATGATCATGATATGGAGAAGGAGTGGAGACAGAAATATTGTGTTTCCTAATGGCATCCTCTAGGGCTTGTATTATCTTAAAACACTTAGACTCTTCATAACTAGTCTCCCCACATTAGAAGCAAGATAGGTTATAATTATTCTTAGATTTGGAAGATGATTTAGGTTTAGATGTGTTGATGTTGGGATTAGGTGCATTTGGAGATAGAAGAGGAGTGTTCTTCTTCTTACTCTTTATTTTTAACTAATTATTTGGATGTGATGATACTAATGTTTTTAAGAGGTGGAAGACTAAAGGTGAGACAATTTAGATTCTTCCCTAATAATTCTCTCATGAAACAACTCTAAATTTAACATTTTGAATGCGACACCTAAGGTATCCATGCTAAAAAAATGGTAGAAGTAAAGATTTGGAATGGACCACTCAACTTAGATAAAATCAAGTACACACACTCTTAATCTTTATTACCTCATCCATTTACTTAAACTATGTAAAAAAATGCTTGAACTTAGTGAGGTACTATATAGTATAGGTAAAGTCATCTAGATTGAGTGAAGTAAGCTCCACTTCAAACTACATGGCTCTCATGTGATAAATTTTCCCAAATAAACCCTTTATCTTAGCCCACATTTTAAATAGAGTATCCCACCCATGCAAATGAAACAATAAAATATCACTCACATAAGTCCCTATAAACCCATACACTCTTCAAACTTACATTGGTGCTTAAATTTTTCAAACTCATGTAAATTATGGTTGAGTTTCATTCATTAGGGACCATAATCATTTACATTTTATGATTGTCTCAATTATAATTCTCTTGTATGGTAATTATGTGTAGTCAAAGGTTCACAATGATCAATACCATAAGTATAAGCCATGTTAGTGAATCAATAAAGAGCATAAAAATGTAAAAGGGTACATAAATTGGTACTTAGATAACCCCCAAAAATATTATATTAAAGACCCCCTAATTTTAGCACTTTATAAAAGTAGTGGATTTTTACAAATTAATGACGCTAATGGATATAGAATTAAAAACCATACCAAAAAAAATAGAACTCAAATCTGAGTTATGGTTCAAAAGTTATAGGCTTTAAAAAATCTCTTTAATGGGTCAAAAATATTAGAAAAGACACTACAAACTTATTTTAGTGACCAAATAAGAAAATAAGGTAGGCATCCAACCACTCAGTGGAATTGGAATTGAACCACTAACTTAGAAAATCTAACCAAAGTGAAAAAGATACTTCTTGTTACCTTGGTGTGTGTGCAAGTGAATACCACTTCTCTCAAGAAAAAATATAGCCTAATAAATAAACTAATGAAATAAAAGGATATTTTAAGAGAATAAATGAGTGAATTACACTTAGATTTCACCTATTACATGGATGAATAAATGAATGGAATGCCACCAAGAGAGAAAATTATACCAATGTGTTGCTATAGAATGTCATCTACTTCATCAATTCAATGTAAAAAATACAAGGAAAAATAAATGTAAAATACTTTCTAGCAAGGCCTCATCGCTCTTCCAGCATGTTATAATAACACAATCCTTTAGAAGATAAAGTCTAAAAGTGAATGTGAAGTAGATAATGAGATCACTCTCCTTACACCCAACATAATATTTCAAGAAAGTGTAGTCTTCAACACAAGTGTAGACCTAGAAATTATTGAAACACAAATATACCTAAGCATTTAATTAACTTGGAACACCCTCCTATGCATCCCAAAAAACTAACTTCTAATGACTAGGTAAAAACTCCAATGCTTTAAATCTTCCATGTTGTTTAGAAGATCACCTCCAATACACTGCAAAGCACTCAATGCCAATTCAGATTAGAAATAAAAAAGGATGCCACACAACAATCTCTATGCCAATGTATAGGTTAAATAATAATTTTATAGTGCAGAGGTATTTGCCAGTATAGAGGTTAAAAACTAGGAAGATCTGATCTACAAAACCTAGCTTCAAGCTCCCTAGAGAAAATGCCTAGGCTTAGAAAAGTCCAATTCTTCAACTAGGAATTAATACAAACTCCTTTATAATATCTAATTCTAGTCTAAGGAAAAAGGATGCTATTCAAGAGAGAAAAATAAACTTTTAATGCCTCTCTAAACTTATCTTCTCCAAAACATCATGTCTCTCTCTAACATTGTTGTAGATCTGGAAGAGGAAGTAGCAGTTCTGATAAGGAAAGTAGAAGTAAAATTGTTTGAAATATTTTAGAAATGCAAATGGTTATAACCCTTAAAGCTCTGGTACCATGTTAGGAATGGTAAAAAAATTGTAATAAGCCAAGATCTAAAGAGTTAGTAATAACAACATCACACATGAAGATGCAAGCAAATGAGATGCAAAAAAAGTAATTCAAATGATTATTAAAAATGAAATGCTAGTACAATAAGAATCCCTTTCATAAGTAGGCAAGGCAAAATAGAAAACTAGCCTAATTAACCAATATGGCATAAATCCTCACATAAGATAGACTAGGAAAAAGATGAAATACCTAGCTATAACTAGAAAACATGATAAATACATACTCTAATATATGTCAATCTTGTGTGTGATGAAAATTTAATTTTATTAGTAAATCTATTAATTAAAACCTATGGCTTCATGTTTATAGACTTGGGGATGGAACTTGGTTCCATCCACATGACTACATAAATTAGTCTGAGTCCCATTTAAAAATAAAACTAGTTATTTTTAGGGTAAACGATATTAAAACATAAATAGTTAACATCTATATAACTAAGGTTATTATAAGACTATATTAAAATCATTTAAGATAAAAGTTTATATATTTTTTAATCCTTGAAAATTAAAAATATTGGGAGAGATATATTATTGAAAAAAAAAACATAGACTACACATAGATTGGGTTTGCATACATTTGAACTAGGAGCTTAAAATATATATCATCCTTCTAAAATCTTACACATGTTGAGCATGCTATATGTGTGTTATAGTAACCAACCCTAGTTCATTATATTTGGAGATTTCTTGGATAGTTGTGCTGATTTTAAATTTTTATAATCATGATAGATTTTTTTTTTGAAACATGCAAAATAGAATTATTGCATGGTAGATTTGATTCTATTTGTGTTTATATATCAGAAAACAAAGACCTATAGCCTTATATTCTAGTTATAGGGGATCAATTTGAGATAATTGAGCTTAAGGCATAATAAATTAGAGTGACTAGGTAGAGGTATATGTACACAAATATGTATGTTTATATTTATGTGTGTGTATGTGTATGTGTATGTGTATGTGTATGTGTATGTGTATGTGTATGTGTATGTGTATGTGTATGTGTATGTGTATGTGTATGTGTATGTGTATGTATGTATGTATGTGTACATTTATGTATATATAGACACACACATTATGTATGTATGTAGACACACACATATATGGATTTAGCAGACCTGTATATTATCATTTAAATGAATAAATCTAAGTATAAATAATTGATAATATTAGATCCTTGGAAGCCTTTTTTTTAGTATTAATAAAGGGACATATATGTATATATATTTATATATACATGTAATGATTGATACATTTATATTTTTATTCAAATTCCTAGTTTAAATAAACATTGTGACATCTAGTTGAACATATGCATTGGTTAAAATGAGAAATTTTGAGTATATTTACGTAAATGATTATATTTATTTGAAGTGACAATTGTTCATGGGTTGTACAAATAGTTGACATGATTTTAAAGAAATTAAATTTATGAAGAGCTAATATTTATGTATTAAATACACATTCCTAGATGTTGCATTATTTGTAATGATTCTTTGATAAATATATGGTAGATATTGCATATGAAAAGTATATACATTGTATTCATATATTAATTAAAATATTATAATTTTATTGTATTAAGGGAACAATGGAATAAGTTTTAGAATGGATAAGGTTATAAATGAAAAATAAAATAAGCTTAAGATACATTATTTGTGTTTTATGTGCTATATAGAGACTCATTTGGCTTATATTGTTAACTTTGTTATATATTATCAGTTCTGATAGGATTCAAGTTTTAAAACAAAGAGAGAGATGTTTCAAAATTGGTAGAGCATCTTAAATCTTTTATTTTTATTTATATACATATATGTATGTCAATTTTGAATATATATCTTTTAAATAACCTATACATGACATTATTGAGTTTGAGTTAATGGAAACAATGATATTGTTGAATTATGATTGTATATTAAATTATTGTTTTGATTGATGTATGTTACAATATGTATTTGTGATGCCTTGAATTTTGTATTCAAATTTTTTTAGGAATGTTTCATAGATAACATCTGATAGATATATGATGGTGTTAAATTGAAAATGTTATAGTATATTATTTTTCATGCTTGCTAGGTTCTAGCTAGGATTTTCATCCTTTTGCTAGTTTTATTCTATGTGATGATTTATCCCGCATTGGCTAGTTAGGATTGAGTCTTATTTTTGATTACCTATTTAAGTAAGGGATCTACATTGTAATATACATCTTTTTCATCTTATTTGTGAATAGAAATTAGTTTATTCAACTTGTGTTTTTTGAAGCACTCATGGATATACTAATGATGTGTTGGAGAAATCTTGGCTGAAGAGTGTTATGAATGTTTTCATGGTATCAGAGACACCCTCCAATAGTTAGTTACTTAGCTAGTATGTAGTCATTACTTATTTTGTATATTCTTGACAATATAGATATCTTGATTGGATCTAGTCTTTGTTTGACCATATAGTTATTATGTTGAAAATTTGGTTTGTGCATTATTATTACATGTTGAAGTATTGGATTTACATTACTATTGCTTTGACAACTATAAGATCTATGTTGATCTTGCATTACAATCAGATCTATAGGTTATAATATCTACAGGGTGTCATTGACAATAGTGTGGTGTCAAGACCATTGCTTAACCCTTAGTTTGTCATTAGATCTTACAATCTCGCATACCATTTTCTCTGACATCCAAGGTAACTGCAAACCCTTATTATAATCCAAAAATAGACCAACATGTTTATAACCTCCTTTACCATCTTGGTAGTCTCATCTCCATTGCCAATAAAATTAGAATAAGTGAGGGAGTTGGTACCTCCCATAATTCACCACATTATAATAGAGACAATAGAGGAAATAATAAGGGCAACATTTATATAAATTATGTCATGCATGCTCTTCTTCTAAATTAAATGCACACCCATAGACACCTCTTCCTTCATACATCCATGAAGGAATCCAATCTCTTGGTACTCAACAATTACATCATATTTATTTTCCTCATGTGCCTCCATAAATATCCATAAGGAGCTAATCCTAGATAATTTTCAACATATTCCACTTATTTTATAGTGGTCATTGTTGGTCGATTAGCAAAATCTAAATCACAAGTTTTTAAGATCTCTTTTTTCATCTCTACAAAAGATAACACTAGGGTCAAGTTGAAACCCAACCTGATGAACATCAATGATCCCTACTTGTTATCAAGATTTGCAAGAGAATGGTGAGGCTAGGCTATGGGATAAAAGGATCTGACTAGGTTGTGGAGGGACATATCTCATCACATGGTGGTTACTCATTATCTTCTCCAGCTCTTTGAAAAGTCAAAAGTTGAAATCTAATTTTCCCCTAATCCTCTTTTATTAAAACTACCTTGAAAATAAATATAAGTCTATTTTATTTAAATAACATTGTTTTCTTTTAATAGTTTTTTTCCTTTAATTTTTGGGCCTAAGTGAGATTAATATTTCACTTGAGAGTTCATAGGGGCAAGAATAAGGGCTATTTTTGACTTTATCTAGCTTGAGGAGGTTCTTGACTCCATTCTAATTCCAAAGAGTTATTGGAAGGCTAGGTCCACTTTAGTCATAATATCCTTGTTTTTTTTAAATTAGTGCAATTTTTTTTTATTAAATGGGCCTCATTTATGTGAAATTGATTATGTAATAAACTTTTGATCGGTAGCTCAAAATTGAGAATTATCTTATTTAAAAGTTCACATTTTATCAAATTCCATGTATTGGTCCTATTTACATTGTAAAATGTACTAAAATATGAAGTGTCATACTCTAAGGGGTCTTTTCGCATTGGTTGTGCTCCCTTGTGCATAAGGTTTGTTGTCATATGGTGATATTTTAGTTGTGGTGCATTTTATATGTTGTGAAAATTTGTTGAAGGAATATTCCTTGCTTTATATTTACCTTATCTCTTTCATTTGTCTAATATGAGAGGATGAGGTTTGATTTGGTAGGAGGTTAGAACCCCTCATAGGCAACACAAACTTCCTTCTTACTTATTTTGGATTAGATTATCATAATTTGTTGCACTCATGGATACATTTTTAGTTGAGTTCCATATCCTATTCTTGAGTGTGAATTGTCACTACTAGGGGTTACCTGTGTTATGGGCCTTACTAATTTTTGAATTATACTTTATGCATGCACTATCTCGAACACATTTTTGGATATGCCTGACATCCTTATGCATGTGTTTTGTAGGTTGTTAGTTTTGGATATTGACATTTTTTGGTGTGTTATTGCATACATAATGTCTTCTTTTCTCTATTTTCCACACTCTTTCATCAACCCATGACATGCATTGGTACTTTGACACACTGTTAGTTTGTGTCATGTCTCCTCGAGGCCCCTTTCTTAGTGCTTTGCTTTATTATATGGAGACATTTTTTTGTCTCCCTTTTTTATCACCTTTCATGATTTTTGATGGTTTATTTGACATGTCAAAATTATCCTTGTTTAGATCTATTATGGTGAAGCCCAATGTCTTCCTTATTTCTATTTGGTGTTTTGTTGTGTATGAGATTTATTGTACTTAAACTGAGTTATAAAGTACTATAGGCGGTTTGACAATTCAGATTGGTTTACCATTATGCATTTGGGTGATCTAATCTAGGCACCTTTTTACTTTTTTAATTACTTGTTTCTTCCATCCCCACCATGGGCCATAATTTTTGAGAGACCTTTTATGTATTTTCAAAATCACCTTTTTGATAGTTGACAGTTTCCCACAGCTTGAAATGTAGCTATTATAGTGAATCTCAATGTCATTTTATCTTTTTTGATAGCTTGAATGTCTGTTTCAACATGATATGGAGTTATTTTAGTGCATATAGTGTCAATTTGTTTGGTGTTTAAATAGTGGATTTAGACCACTCATGTAGACATTTTTGTCATCACTCCACCCAATCAGTAGTATGGGGGGGGTGTGGTGTAAATTATACTTCTTAGGTATTGATATTTCCTTGAATGTGCAATACTATTTTTTATTGTCATCACCACTGCCACTCTTCTTGATTGAAGCTATTTTGGTGAAGCCCAATGTCAGTTGTTTTTGTGATCAAGTAGTGGATTCAGACCACTCATTTAGATTAAGTTCCTTTGTGACTTGTGAGTACATGGAGTGTGGACTAATTTATCATCATCTTTGAGGGGATTTTTAGCTCTCTATTATTCTTTTATGTCTTTTTTGGCATAGTTTTTCCTATGTGATTTCTCTCTTTTCTCCTCTTTATGAGAGTTATATGTATTTTTTTAACATTTTTGAGTGTTTTTTGGATTTATCTTTTATACATGGGTATCTTATTTAGGAACTTAATTTTCCATAACACATATGAGGATTTTGCACTTGACTCCATGGCCTTATTGGTGATTCTTATAGTGACACCAGTATGGTATCCCCACCAGTGACACTAGTGTGTCATCCCCA
This sequence comes from Torreya grandis, assembly GCA_037957365.1. NCBI lineage: Eukaryota > Viridiplantae > Streptophyta > Pinopsida > Cupressales > Taxaceae > Torreya > Torreya grandis. Next base: position 4,270,318 of record JARHVA010000284.1, on the reverse strand, counting down.
TCAGTATTTATGCTCACTTATCACCATCTTATTGGAGGGAGTTCAAAAAATGCTTATTTAAATTTATCACTCTATATAATATTTTGGAGTGTAGTGTTTTTTGTATTTAGTGATCCTCACATTCAACACCATTCCTAATTTCACTTGGAAATTATAATGAATTAACATCCATGTACTTTGACAAGATGGATTAAAATCTATAAGGACACATAGATTAACACTACATCCTCTATTATTATCCCTTATATTCACTTGAGGGGGGTGTTAGAGTATATTATTGATCATGCTTACTAGGTTTTATCTAGGTTTTTGTCTTTTTGCTAGTTATGTTATATATGAAGATTTATCCCACATTGGATAGTTAGGATTGAGTATTATTTTCCCTTACCTATTTAAGCAAGGCCTATACAATTTGATATACATCATTTTCATCTCATTTAAGAAAAAAAGTTGGTTTGTTCAACTTATGTATACTAAAGTACTCATGCTTGTGGTAACGGGATGTTGGAGAGATATAAGATGAATAGAGTTGTGAACTCTTTTAAAAAGTCATATATATACCCTCTGATATCATCTAATATATTTTGATTCATTAAAAGAGATTTTGTGTGAGTGAAATCGACTTGGATCCATATATTATATGATTTTTATAATGAAAAAATTGGATAAATTAATGTTATAATCGAGACATTGTCTTTCCACCATACTTTATAGTTTACTTATGTATGTTGATGTCATATTAGATAGAATATTATTTTCCATGGTTTATATGACTATTTCAAGTATTATTGATTGTAAACACATGGGTTTTAGTTTATTTCTTAATATTCACACTATTTTTTTCTACCCCTTTGTGAAGGGAAGGGACACTCCTAGTGGGGAGGTGTTTAGGGAGACTAATAGTTTATGAATGGAGGAAAAACACCTCAATGATGATCTAACTCTTTTTAGTTATTTAAAATTTTGGGTATCACACTCATGCCTATTTCTAAGGATCATTAAGTTGTTTATGAGGATTATTTTTACTAATATACATGTTAACTTGTATATTTGACCTTGTACTAAAATGTAATATGAAGTACACTATTGTTGATGATGATTCAATACAGTAGTGGCTATGAGACTTGTAAATAAATTTGAATAATATTTATGGATTATATTAATGATTGTACTTGACTCTTTACACTATACATTTTATGAGAAATATTCATCTTATATTGTGTTAGAGGTTATTTGAAAACTAAAGGGATCATATTATTAACTAGTGGGTTGATATATTTTTGAATATATTACTTTTGATACATTTATTAGTAAAAAATTAGTGTTATATATAATTATGGATGATCTTATAAGTAATTTAGATGGATTTTTTTTTTAAAAAAGTGTAACTTTTATGTAACCTAGAGGGTTTTTAACATCGTGATATCAAATTCAAGGTTTAATGCTTAGACATAATGAGTTAAATAACACAAAAATAATTCTCATAATTTTAATGAGGATAATGGCACAAGGTAAATCAAGTGTAAAATAGACTTTGAATGTGAAACATCAAGTTGATTCTAATCAACTAGTAGCTGATCAAGATGCAAAATTTAATCAAATACTCATTGTCATGAATGAGAATATAAATATGATAGTATTTATAGAGTGACAAGTTTATGGACCAAATAAAAAAATGAATAAGAGGTTTCATAAGAACAAAAAGTTAATCAAGAAGAGTCCAAGGATTAGGGGCATGTTAAGGGAAAAGAGTGGTAAGATTTTAAGTAGTTATAGAGCTTGTGTGAGATATGAATAAAGTGAACCCATCCAAGTTTTATAGTATGGTATTGGGTGATGAAGCTAAATTTTGACTCACTGAAATGGAAAACTATTTTAATATTAAAAATTATTTTGAGGTGACTAAGGTTGTTTCAGGATCTTACTAACTAGCCAATGAAGAAACAACTTGGTGTGATAATAAGAATATTGAGATGAGCCTTGATTCCACAACCACTACTTGGGAGTAGTTTGTGAATCTTTATATAACATGATGGATGCCCTATATATACCTTGATTATAAATTAATAGATTTAAAAAATCCAATGTATGGGGATTTGTCATTAAATGAACACTAGGAATAGTTTATAAAACTCTTGAAGTATGTTCTACAATATGAGAAAGATTACATTTTAAGGTTAGGAAGTTTATCATGGGATTAAAACCCCAAATAAGATGTGAAGTGTGCATGGACCATCCACTATAGACTAGGTCTTTGAAAAGGTAGCTAAGAGAGAAGAAAAATTTAAATCTCTTGAAAATGCCAGAGAAAAATTCAAAAATAAGTTTGGAAGCTCAAAAAAAACCTTCAAGAAAATTAACTACAAATGAAGTAGGAATTTAAAGAACTAATTTAATATATAGAATGAAAGACCATTAATTATTCAAGGAATAAGAAACCTATAAGTGGTTTTAGAGAAGTATTCAAGGGAGTTAAATAAGCTAAGAGGAAGGAACCACCTGGTAGATTGTCCTTGGTGGAATAAAGATGGTGAAAAAATAATTTATAAACCTCTACATCACAATAGGGAAACTTTCAAAAGTGTATTCACATAGCATTTGACAACTATCAAGTGGAATTTCAAGCCTCTCCCATTGAAGTATCAGGTAATGTTTTTGTAAAACCTATTTCATTTTTGATAGATATAGGAGACACTAAATATTTTACCTCTCTTATAATGTTAAGTAAATTATGTAGGAAAGTTGGTTTAATGGAAAATGCATGGTCAATTCAGTATGGGAATGAATCCAAGGTCAATATTTCCATATGGCTTGTTGAGGTTACAATAAATTTTCTATAATTAACTATGATTTTTGGTATTTATACTATGAGCTAAGAATTTGACTAAGAAGAGGAGATTAGTATTGTGTTAGTTAATGAAATCAAACCAAAAACACACTAAACTAGCATATTCATGCCTAGTTACTAACGTGAGCTTAGTGAAGAAAGAAAAATAAACAAATCACAACTAAAATTCAATAAAACACACATGATGACCTTCCTTTATGCTCCAAAAGTATTCTTTGATTGGCTTGTTTAGTTTGTGATCATGAAGTCCTCATCAATAGAAATTTGGCTACCTCCATCTCTCCTTGGCACCTTTGGCTTTGGCTTGGCTTGACTTAGAATAAATTTATCATGGTAACACTAGTTTGCATGAATCTTTTATAACCAATCCTACATTATAAATTTTCACAAATTAAGCTTAGAAATGATGTGGTAAGGTCTTCTATTTATATATTTTTGAGATTGATCAAAATCAACTTAAATCATCCATCTCAAGATTGAGATGTGTGGCTAAGGATTAATCTAATTTGTTAATTAAAATTGATAAATAGGATCATCAATATGTGGGAGAAAGGAGCAATTAAGAGGCATGGAGGGCTTTGATGAGACATGGGAGGCATGAATCTTGATATTTGTGACATTTATGGCCTAAGGATGTCTTCCCAAGAAATGAGGTCACCTGATGATGTTGATATTCAATATTCATTTCTAAAAATAAGTTTTCAAAAAAATTTCATGGAATTATTAATTAGGCCTTGATTTGGATTAATTAGTTCTTAAGCATGTTTAAGCACTTTATGCACAAATTACTCAAATTGATCAGAATGTCATGTTATTGGTCTAAACTTTGACTAGATTAGAATTGGAAGGTGATGTTAGATGCATTGGATCCATGATCTCATTTATGATATTATCTACTAAAAAATAAAAAAATCACATGTCTTGTGTAACAAATTTGATAGGAAAGAGCAATCTAGAGCACCTGAGTGCAAAATTAACATTTTGACTCAGGATGATTTAATCAAAGTTAGCTATCCCATAAATTGTGTTACCCTATTTAAGGATACCCTAGCTAGAATCATCACTTGAATATATCAATTTCAACTCATTTAATGCATTTTAATAATTTTAGGCCAAATTGTGCACTTTAGGTGGAAATTGGTCAAAAGGGTGGTTAGAAGTTATTGGTGGCTAGATTTAGGTGTCTACAGTTTACTCCTATTTGGGAAGGCATTGAAATTAAACATATTAACATATTCTTAAATAATTAAAAGGTTTTATATGCATAGAACTATAATGATGATAAAATAACTACATGATGCCCCCTTGAGGAAATGATTGGCATAAGTAAGTCAACAAATGGTCCCTCAAAAAGAAAGAAGTAAAATGAGGGGAAAAAAGGAAGGAATGATGATGGGGTGAAAACACAATGATATTGAAAAATTAGTCAAAATTATTTGGAATGCAAGTGGGATGATGTATAATGGTTTTCCCAGAGGTGGTTATAAGCATTGTACCTCGATAGTAGCAATATGGTATGATAACACAATGATTTGCCCAAAGGTGCTTATACTCATTGAGAAGATGAAGCTACCCAAACTAGGATAGACAAACAAGATAATAGCATGCCGCCATATGGGTAAAAAAAGGGAAGTGGTGATAATACAATGATTTTCCCAAAGGTGGTTGTAATCATTAAGAAATGTTGGTAGGATGGCATGCAATGATTTGACCAAAGGCAATTATAATCATTGGACCTTGATTATAGAAAACATGATAATATTGGTTGAGGATGATGATAAATTAGCATAGAGGGTAATTATGAATTGGAACAACCTACTATTAGGGAGATGCTTGTTCGAACTAATAAAGGTTGAAATTCTTTCATGGTTAATTACTTTATTTGGGATATGATTGGGATTGAATCAAGATGACAGTGTTGAATAGATGTTGATGCCACCATTGCTAAATAAAATTTTTGAAGCTAAGGTTTGTTATATCACATTTTGATATGCATCATGGTATAACATCATAAGGACCTAGCCAAAATATACATGAGGACTGACTCCCATAATCCAATAGTTAATAGAAAATAATGCACCAATGATAGAAACCATGATGATAATGTAAACATATGAATATAGATGTATTATAGTATAAGTGTGGGCAAGGAATCACCCAATAAACACAAACTAAATCAAGGTAACAGTGTTGAAAGCAAACAAACAAGCAAATAAATAAACAAAAAACAAATAAACAAAGAAACACTCAATAGAAACCATATGAACATTACCCCTAAAAAATAGGTGATAAATTAAAAAATGAACAAAATGGGGGAATGAAAGAAAAGGAATTGGGTATCTAAGCTATATTCATATGAACTAGGCAAGTTGATGCTACCTGCATAGTTCCATGGATGCAATATCCAATAAAAACTTTAGGCCAAATGTAGTTCTCCTAGGAAATGAGAAAAAAAATGATAACTAGTGAAAAAAATAGAACGAATGCAATAGAAGAATAGGAATAGTCTTGTGAAATGGTAATTTAATTATAGAAAAGGATAAAGATGATGGTAATACTAAGTGACAAGTGGTTTTCTTGAAACTTAGTAAGGGTTCCCAGAATCCTTAAGGCAAAAAAGTGGTCTATGTTTTTGTTGTTCTTTTCTAGTAGTTTTATAAATGTTTTTAGAATTTTTTAAGTATCTCAACTCGATTAAGAATGACTAGACACTAAACATTTCAATTTCATAAAATAGTGAGAGCACTCAAACTTAGGTTGCTCGTAAAATGGTGAGAGTGTTCAAACATAGGTTGCTGGCAAAATAATGAGCATTTTCAAACTTAGGTTACTCATAAAATAGTGAGAGCATTATGAAAAGGGTGACTCAACTAACCTCAAAAAGTATTGAATCTACCTACATAGTCCTAGAGTAGTACCTCAAGTAATTGTAGTTCTACCCAATAGTGGATGAATTTGAATAGTGTAGCAGTCAATTCAAACAAACTAAGCATAGTTGTTAAAAAAGGCACAACATGACATAGGAAGTGGCAATTTGGTATGTCAAGGATTAATAAATAAATGTTGCCCCTAATTTTCCCAAAAGTGGTTATAATTAGTAAAAAGACCAGTGATATGAAAATAATAACAAATGAAGGATGCAACTATCAAAACTTATGTCACACTACTCTAAAATATGATCTTTTTCTGAAGTACTTGAACCAACTAATAAAATTGATCAGATTCATCGATGCTAAAAATGTGTAATGAATGGAAAAGACCAAGGTCAAATAGGATAAGATTTAGAACACATTGGGTCGATAGGTCAAAAATGTAAGTGGATATGGCTAAGAGGATTGATAAGAATGATATTTGTAAAAAGAAGAATAGTGATAAAATGGCATAACCAAAATGGTCCTTATAGATAATACACCTTAGTTCTCAGGCATAGTACCACTTAAGGTGAATAATATTCATTGTCTTAGGAAGTTCATCTCCATCTGGTGTGGAAAGCCTGTATGCCCCTAATCGATAATCTATAATAATGATGAAAGGCCATATCCAGTTTGGTTTGAATTTTCTTTTATGTTTTTTCTCAGCCATGGTATTCTTTTGGTTTTTTGTAAGAACAAGATTACCAAGTTCAAAGTTTCTATTTTTGACACATCAATTATAGTGGCCTTTGAGTCAGTTTTGATATGCTTGAATATTTTTGAGTATATCTATGCATTTCTCATCAAGTATGTCTAGCTCTTACAGGCAAGCTACTCGATAGTCATGATCATCTAGGACATACTTGAAAGAAATGCATAGTAAAGGCAATTCAACCTCAATGGGAAGGATGGATTAAATATCATAAATAAGTGAGTATGAAGTGGCTCCTATGGGGGTATGATGATTGGTATAGTATACCCAAAGGGTAGGGAATATATACAGGTTCCAATCACAACCAACATCATTGAGAATATTTTTAAGAATATTGATAATGGTTTTATTCGATGCTTCAGCCTGGCCATTACCTTGAGGGTAATATGCTATATAAAAATGTTGTGTGATCTTATATTTAGTACATATCTAGTCTACATTCTTATTCTTGAATGATATTCCATTATCAAATATAATGTCAGAGGGGATACCATAGTGGCAAATGAGATGGTTGAAGATGAATTTGGAAATTTTCTTTCCAATCACATAAGCGAGAGGTATAGCTTCAACCCACTTAGTGAAATACTCAATGGTGGTAAGAATATGTTTATGGCTATCAGATGAAGTGGGGTTGATATTCCAAATGAGGTCAAGTCCCCATGTAGAAATTGCCATGGTGTCAACATCAATTTCAGAGTTTAGGTTGGGGCATGAATTATATTAGCATGCCACTGACATTTGTCACACTTATTTACATATGTAAGAGCTTTTTAGATAGGAATGCCTCCGTAGAATGAGATCCACATACTTCTTTGTAAAATTCTTTTAATACTAGTGTAAACTCTGATGAAGTTAAATAATGAAGCAGAGTTTCATCAAAACTATGGTGGTAAAGGGTGGATCTAAGTAGAGTATAATGATGAATAAAGGCTTTGGTTTGTTTTTGAGATAGGTTAGGTGGTATAAATTGGTCATGAAGGTAGTTGTAAAGGTCTAAGTATCTCATAGAATTAAGACCAATAATATCACAAATCATTGCAATAGTTGAAGGTTCATGAGCTAGTCCTAACAAATTCTTGATGAGGAACTGATACTCTCTACCTTTATCTATTTGTCAAATTAGAGAGCCAATAGTAGGCATGAAATCTAAATTTATATTAATATCCCTTAGTATATGATCAAAATTAATGTTGGTATTTTTTTTCTTAAGAGTTTTGACCATGGCTTTATATGGAACCAACTTGTCATCTTTGGTCTAGAAATGATCTGTGAGCTGATTGATGATTAACTAAGAATCACCATAAACTTGGTGATGAGATATGTTACAATGCACTACTTGTCAAATTCCTACAATAATTTATTCATATTTAGCCATGAATTTGTATAAGGAAAGCTGATTTTAAATGATTCAAGGATTAGATCCCCTTGTGGTGTAATAAATAAGAGGCCTAGCCTTGATCTATGTACATTAAATAAACCATCAAAATATAACTTCCAGTGTTGCTTTTCAAGAGGTGTTTAAATGATGATCATTATCGATTCATCAGAGAAATAAAATGTGAGTGGTTTTATGTCTGTAAGAGGTGATTCATCAAGTTGATCTATAAGAACTTGTCCCTTGATTGCCTTATGATTGACATACTCTATGTCAAACTCATTAAGAATCATCATCCATTTGGCCATTCTACCTTGTAAAGCTATTTTATATAGTATATATTTGAGTGTATCTACTTTTGAAATGACCATGATCTTATTATTCTACATGTAATGGTATAGTTTATGAGTTGTGAAGACCATGGCCAAATAAGCTTTTTCAATAGGTGCATAGTTATGTTCATATGCGACCAAGGTAAAAATTAGGTAATATATTACATGTTATTTCTATTGTCATCATGTTGATAAAAGACTACCCCTAGAACATTTTTAGTAGCATATAGGTATAACAAGAATGGCTTTTCTAGCATAAGAGTTAATAAAATAGGTGGATTAGCTAAATAGTCCTTGAGTTGTTGAAAAGTTATTTGGTAGTAATCATCCCAATGAAATGCAACTCCCTTCTTTAGAATATGTGTAAATGGATGACATTTTTTTTATAACTAAGAGATGAAGCATCAAATTGATTGGATCTTACCCTATAAATTACAGAGTTACTTTAAATTCATTGGTGGTGGCATCTCGATTATATCATGGACTTTAGCCATATCAACTTCAATACCTCTATGAGACACAATAAAGCCAAGTAATTTTCTTTAAGTTACACCAAACACACATTTCTTTAGGTTGATTCTAACTTTTTACTCTCACATTTCTTTGGGTTGTCTTTCTTTACCAAGACAACAATGCAAGGATGCATCTTATATAAATTTTATTTTACCAATTTGGTATAAGGATTGACCACAAAGTGGTGAAAAACCAAGGTAGGGTCTAAACCTGGCATGTCAAAATAAGCCCATGCAAAGATGTCTACAAATTATCTCAACAGAGCTATAAAGACTTCATGTTCCTCCTCAGTGATGAATACACCTAATTTTATCTATTTTGGGTCTGATGGAGTCTTGATCTTCAACTAGAAGATTTAAACCATCTTCTAGAATAGTAGGTAAAGATTGGAACTAGTGGACTATATCATGGTCCTCTGCTAAAACATGCTCTTCAACTTCTCCTAGGCATGATGAATCTGAGTCCCCTAATAGGAGATCTAACCATGTGACAAAAATAGTTGGAAACTCTTGAAGAATTTTATAAAATATTTATTGTTGCATAAAAATGAACTTGTATCAATAAGCAAGTTCATTTTTAGTGGTCTCTTAGTATAAATTCAAAGAAGAATGAACACCCCCATCTAATGGCACCTAAAATAGGTTTTTACCACTAGAATAACCTTTATCTTTACTTTTTCCTTAGTTAGAAAGTGCCTCAAAGAGGTTTTCACTTTGGGACCTCAATGTTGTATATATTTATTTTTAGTGAAGTGTGTTCACCTTCTCTCTAAAATAGGCTTTAGGATTTAATGTAATTGAGAATCCTAACTTGTGATCTCCCAATAGAATGTTGTCCCTAAGGCCTAAAAAGTCACATAATGCCTCATCATTTTGAAATTCATCAATTGGTAAATTGGATTCTTGTTGGTCCCAATCTATCAATTGGGGATAGTATAATAGTAATGGGTTGTGATAAATGATTAGGGTAAGGGTAAAAATGGAATTGTCATCAAATAGGTTAGTCTCAACTAGGTCATCAAAGATGAGGCTATGATCAAACTCAACTTCATTTTTACCATCATCATCACTAGCCATTGGTGATGGAATTCAAATAAGATATGTGGGGTCACCCTTAGGTCACTTTTAACTTTTATAACAATAAACTTGGTTTTCATTGTAGAACCATGATTCATCCCCTTCAAGAGGATCTAGTGCAAGGCCAGATGTTGGTACAAATATGATAGATCCCTTATCTTTGTTCTTTTGTTGCCAATAAATGTGTGGGGTGACTTTAGGTCACCCAAAGGTCTTTAGAATCTGAGGAATTTCGGAAATATGGAAGGTATCATGGGTCACATACTCCCCTAGTCCATTTTATAAAATGGTGAAATGATTAGAATCTTCAGGAGGTGGCATGTAGGAAAGGGAATCTAAGGTATTATGATTTATGTAATTATCCTATGGTAGATCAATAAGTATGGCCTTTCCTTTATCTTGGAACTTGAATTCATGTCATATTTGTAATTTTATCTTTGAAACTCGGCCTTAAGATATTTTAAATGTTCATATGGGTGTGAATCTCCTGAAATATTCACTTCCATCCCTACATGGGAGAACTTAATACATTGGTGTAGCATTGACAGGACTGCATGAATCTCATGTAGCCAAGGCCTATCTAGAAGAATATTATATGAAAACTCAAGATCAATCACATGGTAAAGTTTATCATGCATTAAAGTCCCAATGATAATTAATAAACTAATGGTGCATTATGATTCTCTTTCTTGATTATCATAGGCTTTGATAGTTATCATTTCTAGCTAGGGATATGCCAATGTGTACCCAAGAAGCTTGATGAGCTTTAGAGACACTATGTTGAGGCCAAATCCCTTATCTATAAGGACACTCTTCACTTTATGCCACTTTATATAGACTTCTATGTATAATGGATTATTATGGAGTGGGCCAAGGGAAGACATATCACTTTGGTTGAATGTGACTTGTTGGGCTAGAGCTAGGTGTCCAACCAAAGCTTTAAATTTATTAGGAGATATGTCACTAAAAATAATGGATTGGGTCATGAACTCATTCAAGATGTTCTTGTGTATTGTTGACATTCACAACAAATCTAAATCAAAAATTTGTGATGGTGTCTTCTGTAATTGTTCCACAATATCAAAATTTTTGTCTTGGTCAATAATGAATGGTTTAATTTTAGGTTGAATGGTTGGTTGGATAATAGGCAAAGTAGTAGATGGTTATGGGCTTGGGATACTAATCTTAAACCAATGATTTATGATTACACAATCAAGATTAGATACCAGACCATTATTACTAACAAATGTTGGGAATGGTGTGGGACTAAATAAGACAAGTCTTGGTGGTCAGTACACTTGTATGTGGCCACATAGTAAGGGTGAGTTGTTGGTATAAGGTCCAAAAGTGGATGTCCTAATTTTTTGGTTTTTTTGTATGCAATCCTAGATTAAAGAAGAATTATCCATGTAATTTGGGTGAGTGTTATTATTTATCAATGGTCTAGATTGATTAGTGCTCGGACTAGGATTAATGGAGATGGTATTAATGCTACCCCCTAAAATATGACCTATAACCCTATTACAGTCATGTCTGACTATATGGTAGGTTTGTTGGTTGTTACCATTCTAACCATAGTTTTATCCATTATTTTGATATTTTGGGTTTTGTTCCTGATTTTGTTGATTCTATTGGTTTAACCTTTGATTTTGATGCTGTTGATTTTGTTGTTGTTATAAATTATTATGGTGTTACTATGTGTTATGTTGGGGAAAGGGGTTTTGATAAATCCCAAGAGTTTGATAGAAGTGGAAGAACCATTATCCAATGTTATCTCCCCATTCTATAATATATTCTTAATTAAATTCTTGATTTACACACATCTTCATATAATTCATTTTCATGGTACCAATCAAGATAAGGAATGCCTTAAGGATAATGCTTTAGTATAAACCTACTAATTATATTATCAATGGCAAGTTTGTGAAATAAAAACTCAATAGGCTCTCCTAAGTCACTAAATACATGATGTCTAGGCATAGTTCTCCTTGAAGGAGGAGTTTATAATGGTAAAGGTTGTTATATTTATTGTATAGGTCTTAGTTATTATGCTTGTAGCATTGGTGGGAGAGGTTTTTGGGTATAAGTACACTGAAAAGGTGGTGTAAATGATGTTTTCATTGTGTTTACATGTTGTGATTTGGTTACTCCATTACCCACAACATTCTTGTTATGGTTAAATTGCTTTGGTCTTTCTTGGTTATTGGCCTATGCTAGTTGTGATGCTTGTAATTGAATTAGATGTTGGTTTTGGCCACTTCCTTAATTAGTACCTCAATTATGATCAGTTGATGTAAGCTTGATGACCCCTTTATTAATAAGAGTTTTCTCAATCAACAAGCCTTTGTTGATTATCTCCTTAAAAGTATGTGCACATTGTAGTTTCAGATAATAAGCTATCTCACTATGAAATTTTCTAGTAAACACAAGGACTAAATATTTATTTGGTAAACTATGGGTGAATTAGCTTGTAAGGGCTCTCCATCACTATAGATAACTTACAAAACTCTCACTCTCATTTTGCTTTGCTTATGTTAAGTCAATAAATGAAATTTCATGTTCAAGATTATAGGAAAAGTGATATATAAACTTATCAAAAAGATCATCAAAATATATTATTTAATTCTTGGGAAAATTTAAGAACCACTCTAAGGATTATCTAGTCAAGCTCCTTGGAAACAATAACAAAAGTTATATATCTCTATATGCCACAAGTTGACATGTGATAAAGAACTCTATTAAATGAGCCTTAGGGTCACCTTTCCCTTTGTATTTGTTAGATTTTAGTGGTTTGTATCATAGAGGACATGGTATCTACAAGTACTCCATGTTGAATGGATAAGAACACACATCATCTAACTTAAACTTTTTAATTTTTTTCCTAGCTTGAATGGTAATAATTACATCCTTCATCTGTTATAATTCTTGGGATAAGAAACTAGAAGGAACATTGGTTTGAGATAGAACATTGGTTTGGGTAAATGGTTAGGAGGTTATAAGTGGAACACTTTGACCAGAGTATAATGTAGATACCTATTAGGGTATATTGGTTTGGTTAGGAAATAAACCAAGAATATGCATACATAGATTAGGATGTAGTTAAGATTGTACATTTAGCTGTGAAATATTTTGGTTTGGGTTGGTTATAAAGGTTTGAATTGGAGGATTATGTGTTTGGTATGGGGGGATATAACTATGTTGTGCCTATTGTGGCTAAAAAGGTACATGTTTTTGACTAATAAAACTTTGCTATTGAGTGGGAACTTGTGGACTAAGACCTCGTCTCTAAAATTATGGCACATTTTGAACCAATTATTGTCTAGTAGGTACTTGAGAAACATGGGAGCCTCCTTATTGCATGAATCCCTATGGGGAAGTGAAATTAGGTTGAATATTTGTCATCTTTAATTGACCAATATTTACATGTTATTGACTAGTCATCACTTGGTTTTAGATCGATACACTGGTCTATGACTAAAGAGGTATGTTTACCATTACCTAGTGAGGTGAAAAATTAGTCACCCCTTGTTGAGGTGGTAATACATTCAACCTTATCTATGTTGGTACACTATATTGTGCTTGATGTTTTGGAATACTACTCATCACTTGTTGAGGGGGAGTAGGATTTGTTACATTCTATTGTTGAGGTGTGACACTAGTTGATAGTTGACTACCTGATCCTATAGGTTTCACACTTGAGGAAGTAGTCGATTGAGGTTGGACAATAGGTGGTAAAGGTTGGGTACATAGGCTCTTATTCCTTGGTATGATGATCTACTCATGGTATTAACTATAGGCCTATGTTGTTGACTATTTATTTATGTGTTATTACTACTTTTATTGGGATTGGACATTTCTTACATATTGTCCACTATATTTTTCTCATTATTCTATGTAGAAGTAGAAGACACTTCTTTAATGATGGGCATATACAAAAGGTTGTCTAGCAAAGTGTTTTTATGAATGGGTCTAAAATTTGATTCTCTTGACCAGTTAACTCTATCAAAACTCTTGTTTAAGGAACTAAGTCAATAATAGGTTTTCTCACCATGGTCATCTTATTGAAATTGCATGCTAGATTTGAGTAGGTTTGATATGCCATTTGTATTGATTAAAGTGGTCTTCCATGATTTTTTTTCTATATTAGGTAGATTAGGGTTTGGATATGTTGTTTGGACTAGAGCCAAAGGATTGATAAAAGAACATAAATTATGTTGTGTGGTAGTCTTACTAGGCTTGGAAAATTCTCATGAGGGAATTATGCTAGAAACTTTGCCCCTACCTCTATAGCTCGAACTAAAATCTTGTCTTTGTTCTCTAATAAATAATGTTCAAACAAAAATGGATCATAAGTGGAAGGTGAATTATTATATTATGGCTATTGAAGAACTAACTCGTTAGTTATGAGTATTGTGCTAGGTATTGTGTGGTTTGTTTTTGGTCTTATTTTGATTAAGGTGGTGTATTAACCAAATAGTTAGCTAATTTATCTTGGATTTATACTACTAATTCATTATTATAAGAGGGATAGAGATCCATATCATAAGTAATATTATTTTCATAGGGGTCTTTCACCATTTCCTCCTACAAAACCACATTACTATTCCTTGGACTATACATGAGTCCACTACGAGTGTAGGAATACATGTTGGGATCCATAGTCAATGATTGGTGATAGAAAGGGAAGAGAGTTATACAAACTCTAAAAAGGAAAATTTCTAAAATAGATTATGTTCAAAATTGGTCTAGATTCATTAAAAAGATCAAAAAGGTTTATGAAAATATTTTTGAAGAAACAAGTTATCTTTAAGTATCTAATGCCTCACTATTCACAGAAAGACAGGAAAGTAAATAGACTGAAAATCAAAATGCCAAACTCTAAGGTTGAAGTGTTTCAAATCAATCTAATCTAGGAAAAGTAAAAGTTGTTAGGTCTTTTGGCCAAACGTGGCATCAAAATCTAGGCTCAAACAAGGCATGTGCTAGGACTCTTGGCCAAACAATGATGAAAGCTAAACTTTGAAATAAAGATGATCTTTAATCTAACAGATTTGAAACACTTCTAGAAAATACTAGTCATTTGAGTTTTGCATATAAACTTGACCAAATAAGTATAGGTTATGAAACAAAAGGCAATTTAGATCTAATTTATTTTTCTCATAAATAATGGTATAAAACTTGGCTCTTTTGACAAATAAGCTAGATGAAAAGTGAATGACGTAACTGTGCTAGATAAAGGTTTATAAAAAGTACACTCAAATTGGTCGAAAAATGTATGAACAAATTTAAACTCTATGCAAGAGGTTCTATGAAACAATATCTAAATTGTTTTGGGTAGTGTAACAATGCTATACTACCCAAAATATGTGACAAAATGTTTGTTTCAAAAACTCTCTAAGGCAAAACTAGTTTCCCAAAAATTTGACAACATAAAAATATATTTATTGACTCAAAATTGTGTGGTGTATAGACTCAAAGTGAAATTTTTTAGCACAAAAAGAATTAAGTCTAACAAGTGGTGGTAGTGATCATGAGTCTTAAATGGCCTTCAACCCAAATTGGAGATTGAACCTAAGTTCCCTCAAGTTTAGTGAAAATGGTGAATCCACTTAACACATTAAACTTATGAGTTTATAAAGGTACTATTTCAAATTTAAATTATAAGTGAAGGACTTAAACAACTTTGGCAAAGGTCTAGACTCAATTGGCAACATAATTATGCCAAAGTG
The DNA here is from genome assembly GCA_037957365.1 of Torreya grandis. Taxonomy (NCBI): domain Eukaryota; kingdom Viridiplantae; phylum Streptophyta; class Pinopsida; order Cupressales; family Taxaceae; genus Torreya; species Torreya grandis. Next base: position 4,254,821 of record JARHVA010000284.1, on the reverse strand, counting down.
GATGATATAAATCCCAAGTTTTGAACAAGGCAAATTGATGATTTCACATGGGCATCCTAACTCCTATTTTATCATAGGAAAATGAGGACCATGTATTTTGGTTTGTATAATTTGTTTACACCGAGTTTTGACTTTAAACAAGATTTTAATCTAGGACAAAACTCAGAATTCTCTTAGAATCTAAACTGACAAGGTTACTTGGTATTTTTGGAATCCATCAATATACATAATTTGAGAGGATTTGAAGTGTTCATCCAAAATTAAATACATATTATATAGTAGGGCTTTTACACCCCCTTCTCTCGAATGATAGTACTGGACATAGATTTTGAGGTGCACCTTGCACCAATAATACTTTTGTAACAAGTGGGGATTATGTCTAAGATCTAAAAGTTTCCAAACATTCTAGGGGAATCAATTACACAATGGCTTTCATGTCAAATAATGAAAAAGACAAGCACATAAATTGGGTGACCATGGCATTGGCTAGTTGTAAAAAGGTCTAGTCTTTTGTACAACCACTACATCCTATTGTTTGCTTAATGTAGTGCAATGTCCAAATGCAGATACATCCCATGTGAAACTCTAATTAGGATCCAAATGAATTCAATGTTGGGAGGTGAAACCCTAGATTAAAGCTTCCCTAAAGAACTTGTGGGAGGTGATGAAGTCCCCCTAGCAAGCCAAGTTTGCATAAAATAAAGAAATTATAAAATAGAAAGACTTTAAGGCTGTTTTCAAGGTCACCCAAACTTATGATGAGTTTTTGGGGAGTGCTTAAGATGAAATTATTTCTAAGCCTTGGACTAGGATTTTTGAAATAGGAATGGTGCTTTTGATTCCAAGGGTTTCCTAAAGGAGAGAAGTGGAAGAGCACACACACATCATCTCTTTCTTTTCTAATCAAAATATAATTAAAATAACTAAGTTAATATAAAAAGCTTGGGGAAAGTGAGTTAATTTTTAAGCACCAAATTTGAAAGATTAGGTGGTGTTCATTTGACCCCTTGGTCTTAAGATTATGAACTTTGAAAAATAATGCTAAAAAACACTTACTTAAGTACCTAAATGCTACCTTAACCACCAAAATAATGTTCCTAGTTCATTTTAAAGCATGAAAAAGATGATCTAAACATGTTTTTAGCAAATTTCAAGATTGTTCCTACTAAAAAAAATGTTAGTATGTCCTTTAGCCTTGTAGCTACTTTGGGTTTGAAATAATGAAGTAAAAAAAAGAGCTCTCAAGTTTTTTACATAGTACAATCCCTCTATTCCATAGATCAATCCCACAACTTAGTGATTTGTGGTATTATAACTAACCGCTAGCCATTTAATCACAATATCATGACTTTTAATGACAATCTCACTAGTTGCAGGACAATCTTGCAACTTTTAGAGTTGTGATATTGAAAATAACTATCTCGCTACTTAGGGTCACAATCTCACTACTTGGGGTAAAATGAAGTTTTTTAAAAAAATACTCAACTTCAAGCTAAGATAATTACATATTATGAAAATTTAGGAAAAACACATGGTTTTTAAAAAAATAATCGAAAATAGAGTCTAGATGACCCCAAACAAAGCTTCAAAAAATGGCCTATTTTTCACACTACTGCAACTCACAATGACAATCTAGCTACTTGTAGGACAATCCTACCACTTTAAAAGTAGTGATATTATCATTTAACCTACTAGAAATTAGATAATACTATGACTTGATTTGGTAACCCTGTGTGTAGAATAATCTTGATACTAAGATAGTAGTGGTATTATTAAACCTAGATAGAATTACAAAGTTAGTCTGACAAAAAAAGAAGCTTAGTACAATACCATGAGTTGTAGGACAATCCCATGACTCAAAGAAACAATATTAAAACTATGCTAGAAAAAACCCATGATTCCCCAAAAAACATGCTTTTACTCTAATTTTCACTCTTTTTGGCTTCTTACTTTAATATTCTACAAGAAAAAGATTAGTAAGTTGCTTGAAAGAGCTTCGTGATCTTTTTTGTGAAGCTAGGAAGGTCCCATTAGGTGTGCCATTATGTGAACTAGGAATTTGAGTAAGAAGATGAGATTAGTATTATGTTAGTCAATGAAATCAAATAAAACACACACTAAACTAACATCTTCATTCCTAGTTACTAGGGTGAGCTTAGTGAAGAAAGACAAATGAAAAAAGAAAAACTAAAATGCAATAAAACACACATTCTTTACCTTCCTTGATGGTCTAAAAGTATTATTTGATTGGATTTCTTGGTTTGTGCTCATGAAGTCCACATCAATGGAAGCTTGGCTACCTCCATCTCTCCTTGGCACCTTTGGCTTTGGCTTGGCTTGACATGGAATCAATTTAGCATGGTAACACTATTTTTCATGAAGCTTTTAAAACCAATCATACAATATAACTTTACACAAATTAAGCTTAGAAATGATGTGTTAAGGCCTCTTATTTGATTTTTGAGATTGATCAAAATTAACCTAAATGATCCATCTCAGGATTGAGATGTGTGGCTAAGGATTAATCCAATTTTGTAATTAAAATTGATAAATATGCTCATCAATATTTGGGATAAAGGATAAATTAAGAAGCATAGAGGGCTTTAATGAGGAATGGGAGGCATGAATCTTGATATTTGTGGCATTTATGGCCTAGGGATTTCTTCTCAAGAAATAAGGTCACCTGATGATGTAGATATTCAATATTCATTTCTATAAACATGTTTTCAACAATTTTCCATGGAATTATTAATTAATCCTTGATTTGGATTAATTAGGTCTTAAGCATTTTTATGTACTTTTTGCATAAATTACTCAAATTGATCAGAATGCCTTGTTATTAGTCCCAAATTTGACTAGATTAGAATTGGAAGGAGATGTCAGATGCATTGGATCCATTATCCCATTTAGGATATTATCTATAGAAAATAACAAAGGCAAGTGTCTTGTGTAATAAATTTGATAGAAAAGAGAAATCTAGATCACCTAAGTACAAAATTGGTATTTAAACTCAGAATGATTTGATCAAAGTTACCTAGCACATAAATTGCATTACCCCATTTATGGATACCCTAGTTAGAATAAGCACTTGAATATATCAATTTCAACTCATTCAATGCATTTTAGTGTTTTAAGGTCAAATTGTGCACTTTAGGTGGAAATTGGTCAAAAGTCTAGTTGGAGATTATTGGTAGCCATATCTAGGTGTCTACATATGCAACACCTCTACGATCATATGATGTGATCCTAGGAGAGAATTGGATCTCTAAACAAAAATCCAATGTTGATTGTTTTATTAATAAGGTTATGTTTTCAAATAATTTAGTAAATCAAATACAAATCTAAGTAGAACAAAGAGAGTTGAAACTAAGGCAAATCTCAACCATTCAGTTGAAAAAGTCTCAATGAAAGGGATGTCAAGTGTTCCTAGTCAAAATAGATGAAATTAGTGAAACTAAAGATTGGTAAATAGAAGTTTAACCTTTTCTACAAGAATTTTAGGATGTTTTTTAGAAGAATTACTAGGTTTACCTATCAAGAGGAAATTTGACTTCTCCATTGATATTATTCAAGGATTGAAATCATAATCTAAGGCCTCCTATATAATGACAATAATTGAGTTAATTGAGTTAAAAGAACAACTATTGGAGAGTTTTCAATGATTTCCTATTGAGTGGATGAAGTACATTAATAGACTAAGTGATAATGACAAAGTGTTCAATGTGCATATCCTAGTATGATTGAGGTTGGCTTGGTCAATCATCAAAGTTTAACTATTCAAAGATTATTAAGGATGAGTCTAAAGTATTGAGGATGTGCAAGAGGTCCCAAAAGATGTTTTCTATGCTTTGAGTGCTTGTGTGTATGAGTGGTATTCATCTATCTCTTTAGTGTTTTCATCTAGACATTTTGGTCTATTGGCATAAAATTTGAGTAGGCAGATCGGTGACATCATAATTTCCACATATGGATGAATGAGGAGGATTTGTTCATATGGTTGTGAAAACATTTCTACCTAATTAATATTCCCTAAATCTCAAGCCATGTGATGAAGCATGATCAAATATATGAGGGTTCAAAGTTGGATTTTAAGAAAAAATTCATTATTTTCCCATACTTAACAAAATTTCCATATGGCCAGAAAGAATTGAATAAACATGTTGATGAATTTATAATTCACACACATGGAGGCATTAAGATAAAATGATCATATGGGGTTACTTAGTTTTTGTCCTAGTTACTATGCACTAAATCTTAGATCATGATATTAAGCATGTTAAAATATATGCATATGCAAATTTGGGCTCCTAGGTAATTTGACTGTGTTTTTCCATACTTAGCCAGATTTTTATATGAAAAGAAAAGATGAGTAGGAATTTTTATGGTGCTATAAATTCCATGTGTCAAGGTGTCAAGAGAAACTGATTAGATTAGTTTGTTTAGTTTTAAGAATTTTTTTTTTACACTAAATTTTAGATCATGCAATGAAGTGCATCAAAATATATGCATGAGAAAACTTTGGCCTTCTAGGAAAGTTTTGACATAGTTAAATCTATGACAGAAGATTTTTATAAGGAATTTTAATGGGGATATATCTCATTCAGGTGAAGCTTCTAGGAGATGCTTAACATATAGATGGATTCTCATATGTGAGAAGATCATATGGTCTAAATTTGAGATCATGAATCTAAGCTTAAAATAAGTTATTGAGGTTCAAAGTTATCTAGTTAGATATATTACAATGGTCCCCATACTTAGTCAATCTTGCAATAGGTAAAGTTTGAACAAGTCTCAAGGAAATTGTCAAAGTGTGTTTGCTTCAAGATGTCAATAAATAGCAAGATGAGAATAACTAATCGATGTTTAATGTCTGAGAAAATGTAAAGGATAGAGATTAATGGTGAGTTATAATTTATATATATTGATCTAATGGTGAGCATTGCTAGTTGAAGACCTAGTTGATCTATAGATATTGATGGTGCATACTAAGTCAACATTGCAAGGGTGGATGCGATGATGTCAAAGTGACCAAGGTTTAACATTTGAGCATTAGCACCTATGCATTAAAGTCTAGAAAAGATCGATGATGCATAATTGATATAATATGAGAGCACACAAGATGTAAGCATAGTGTTTGAAGTTTAACTATGATCATTTGCATTTGAATATTTGAAATTATGAAGGAAAGACTAGTTTCTAGTTTTTGGGCCATAGATTTTGATCCAGGAAAAATTTATTAGTTAAGTAAAAAAGCAAAGTTGTAGAGGATTCCAAGGAACATCTATAAATAGTAATTTTAGGTTCTAATTGTATATACAAACAAAGATATTAAGCTCCAAAGTTGACTATGTGTTTGTGTATGTTATGCAAGTAACCTGAGAAGGATAATTAAGGTTATGTTGATGTTGTTTCAATGTCTCATGATGACTTAGATATTTAGGACTATTATAGACTTCATGAGGATGATTTGTATGGTCTTTGGATGTTTTAACAATTGATAGTTTATATGAAAAAAATTTAAGAAGTTGACTATGTGTTTGTTCATGGTGTTCTTGTGTACAAAAAATTATGGTGTCACCAATATCCCTACTTAGATTTTATGCCATCAGTTATGGTCTTAAAAAAAATGAGTTAACTAGAGAAATTCATTACACATCTTCCAAGGAAATATGGGATAAATTGAAGACTAGTTTTGAATTAAATGCAAAGGTCTTGGAGAGAACCTTGAAGAAGCTAATATAGTTCAAAAGGTATTAAGGTCTTTATCACTCAAGTTTGATTTAAAAGTATCTACTATAAAATAAATTCATGATCTTACTCAGTTGAAGATTGATCAATTGCATGGCACTCTTACTACATATGAGAAGAGATTAAATGATGATATATCACCAAAGAAGGAAGAAACATTCAAAATAAAGATGAAGCCAAAAATGGAGTTCCAAGGTAAGAAACGCAAGGAAGATGAAATTTTTTATATTAATGAGGATGAACTAATTGATTTTTTTACAAGAAGATTGAAAATAGGCTCAAACAAGTATAAGAGTAAGCTACCTTTCAAATGCTTCAATTGTGGAGAGGTAGAAAATTTTGATAAGAAGTGCCCTCATAAGTATAAGATGGATATTGATGAAGATCATGATCAAGGTCATGATGATAGAAAGAGATCATTTAGGTCTGATAAAAAATAAAATGCCTTGAAAAGCTTTGACAACAAGAAGTATTCCAAAGACAAGAGAGTCTCTACACCAAAGAGGATTGTAAATCATTAGAAGAAAGTGAAGTTAGTGACTCAGAGTTTTTTCATGAAGATGATCATCCTACTAAAGATGAACATCTGTTCATGTTTAAGGAAGGAATTTTCTCACATCATAAGGTGTCTACTTGGAGTGATTCAAATGATGATGAAGATGAGGTGGATTGTGAGACTATATTGATGAATGCTCTTGAAAATCTAAAAATTAAGAAGATACATAGGAAGATGAAATATAAACTCAAGGACTATGAGAAGTAATCCAATGTGTATGAAGTAATATTTAATGAAGATAATAAGGAGCATGAAGATATGATCAAGCATCTCAGTTGTGAATTGGAAATTCTATCTATAGGTTTAAAATCTAAACAAGATGAATGTTTAAGGTATGTTTCTAAAAATGAGTCTTTGAAATCTAAGCTAGAAAAGATAGCCAGTAAGGAGAATTCATTCATGATATTTTTAAAAGAGCTCAAGTGATCTAGATAACATTCTAAATGATAATTTTTTTTGCAATTGATAAGACTAGTCTTAGATACAAGAATAACTAGAGACTATAACTCAAGACTGGATGAAGACTAATGTGAATAAGGACAATTAGTCTTTTAATATAAATTATCAGATAAGGAATGAAGGTGCTAAAATAATGATTAAAAAAATAGATCAAACAACCAAATGCAATGAGGTATGCCAATTTCAATGGTTATTTCTATATTTATAATCAGTTTGGGCATAAAGAGAGAGAATGTAGAAAAATGTTAGGAATGAGTTTGCATGGGACTATGATGGGAGTTATCAGTCAAAAGGTGTGAAAAAGGTTGAGTGTTTCAACTATCATGATGTGAGACACTTTGAATTTTTTTTTTGTCTTTTTAGGTAAGATAAATTGAGCTCCATTCAATAAATGTTGAGTGTTATAGTTGTTATGAAATAGGACACCTTGCAAGATTTTATCCAAATATGGAAAGGCGAAAAGAGATTCTTAAAAAAAGTATGGTATGTTTTAATTATGAATAGAGAGGTCACATTACTAGGTTATGAAATCAATGGCCTATAATTTAAAAAAGGTATAATTAGGATCCAAGAATGTAATAAGTAAGGCAAGTTACATCATGGAAACCCAAGGTGATAACTATGAATCATGATGAGTTTGTAGGTCCAAGTAATTTCTCTATTATGTTGGAGAATACTTCAGAAGTTGAAGAATGCCAAGGGATATCATTGTCTATTCATGTTGAGAATAAATAAATCAAGATAAAAGAGAAGACCAAGGTTATGGTTAAGGCTAGTGAGCATCATGTTATTGGTGATTAAGTATGATGCAAAGATCATCAATTTCAGTGTCTAATGATAAGGCTCCAAGCTAGAAGGAAGATTCTATAGATGAAAAGGTATGCCATGAATCCATTTTATCTCTATGTAATGTCAATACAATCATAGAGGAGAATATTTTAATGGTTTATCATGTTGCTTCTCTAAAGCCTAAGAAGAAAAAGAAGAACCACAAGTACAAGATGCCCAAGGAGGAGAGAGAATATGAGGAGTTATGGGAAACTCCTAGTTTCACACCATGGTAGGTCACTATGAAGTAGGGTATCTCTACCTATGCTTCTTAGGAGACATATTTCTTATGGAGAAGGATTTGTTATCAAATCTCTTAATACCAATCAGTATAGAGATCCTAGAAGGTAAGAGTTACTATGTATGAAATTTTTTCAATGTCAAAATGGGTGTTCCAGGTGGCATAGAGAGATTAATGGAATGTCAAGAAGAATGTTGATGTTCAGAAATGTCTATATAATTGTTTATGATGTTTTCCAGATGGTTCTATATCTTGATGGTCTTGTTTACACCTTTTAGAGGTTTTTGTGTGGTCTCAGGTCTATCTATCTTGTTGAAGGTTAAATACATGGTAGAGGAAGTCAAGGTTCCTAAATTTATGAAGGCTCAAATCTTGTTCCAGAAGTGTGCGATGATTGTATCCAAGTTTGAAAGATGTTTTAGAGGTGGACATTGACCAGAAGGAGGTTTGTTAACTTTGTTTGTTTTGAGATTCTAAGGTTTTGGTTTATAATATAAAAGTGTTTTGCCTTATGAATTAAGGTCTAATGCTTCCTAATAGCTTAAATGAGATAAATGGGTTTTCAAATCAAGCTTCATAAAGATATGAAGGTTTGTGGTTTTCAAATTATTCATGTTCTGTCAAGATGGAGGCCTAATTGGCTAGTAGATTTTTGAAGTATGTTGTAAAGGATGAGTTTGGTGATTCAAATTGGTGTGATTGATAGGGAATATGAGTGTGATTCGTATATGAAGTTTTAGGTCTTGAAGATGTGTCTAATAAAAATTATGGGCTCTACAATTTTCAGGTAGGGTTACAAGGTGGCTAAATAGGCATAGTTTGAAGAAAAATGTTTTTTTATTTGTTTATAAAAAATATCAAGGTATGCTTGTTTTAAGGATAGTTCTCAAGTTGTTTTAGATCATGTTTCCTATTTTTGGAGTGGTATGAATTTATGTTGGTGGTCCTTATAGTAGCTTGAGTAAGAAGGCTACTAAGTATGTGTAGTGACTCTATATAGTGTGTGGAGATATGAAGATGCTCAAGATGTGAAATGGATCATAAATATTATGGGGAATCCTCTTATATTTTTATTGGTGAGTTGCATCATATTTCACTATTTTATGTGTTCTATTTTCATTTGTTGTTGTGCTTGTGAAGAAGAGTGTTGGCATGGAGCAAGAAGAAGTTTGTCAAGGCAAGAAAAGGTAGGCTCAAGTTAAGGGGAAGTTTGTATCATATTTTTAAGATGGTAATTTCCTATTAATGTTATTTTAAAGTCATCAAGATAATTTGGTGTCCACTTTGTCATTTTGTCAAATGGGGAGAAAGTTTCGATTGTGATATTGCTTGAAGCAATTGAAAGTGAGTTATATATTGATATATGATGTTTGTTGACATCAATGAAAAAGGGGGATATTGTTGGAGAGTTTTAAATGATGTCATGGATTTATCATATTGAGTGGATGAAGTGCCTTGATAGACTAAGTGAAAATGACAAAGTGTGTAATGTGCATATTCAAGTATGCTTGAGGTCAGCTTGCTTGATCATCAAAGTTTGACTATTCAAAGATGATTAAGGATGAGTATGAAGTATTTATGATGTTTAAGAGTCCCATAAGATGTTTTATATTATTTGAGTTCTTGTATTCATGAGTGGTGTTCATCTATTTCTTCATTGTGTTCATTTAGACATTTTGTTCTAGTGGTAGAAAATATGATTAGGTAGATTGGTGACATCATAATTTCCATGTGTAGATGAGTCGTAAGATGTTGGTCATATGGTTACGATCACTTTTTTTCCTAGTTTTTATGTTATAAATATTAATTCATGTGAATTACAGTCAAATATATAAGGGTACAAAGTTGGCTTCTAAGACAGAATTCACTATTTTCCCATACTTAGCCAAATTTACATATGGATAGAAAGAGTTGAGTAAGCATGTTAATGAGGTTAGTAGTCACACACATTTAGGTATTATGAAAACATGATCATATGGTTTTGATCATTTTTGGTCCTAGTTAATACGTACTAAACCTCAGATCATGTGACTAAGCATGTCAAAATATATGCATATGCAAAGTTGGGCTCCCAAGTAGTTTGACTATGTTTTTTCATACTTAGCCAAATTTGTGTATGAAAATAAAATCCAAGTAGTAATTTTGAGGGATATATATATTTCACATGTGAAGGTATCAAGAGAAACTAAACATATGGGTTTGTTTAGTTTTGAGCATAGTTATTTTGTGTTGAATTTTATATCACACGATGAATTGTGTCAAAATATATGCATGAGTAAATTTGGCCTTCCAAAAAAGTTTTGACATAGTTGGCTCTATGATAGAAGATTTTGAGAATAAATTTTAATGGAGATTTATCTCACTTGTGTGAAGGTTTTAGGAGCTACTTAGTATATGGATGGATTATCCTATGTGAGGAAATCATATGGTCCAAATTTGAGATCATGCATATAAACATAGAATAAATTATTGAGGTTAAAATTTGGCTACTCAAAAAGATTACAATGGTCCCCATACTTGGTCAATCTTGCAAGAGGTAAAGCTCAAACAAGTCTCAAGGAAACTGATGGAGTGTGTTTGATCCAAGATGTTAGGAAGTAGTGAGATGAGGATAGTTGCTTGATATTTAATGACTAATCAAAGGTAAAGGATAAACATCAATGTTGATCAGGTATTCATACAAATTGATCTAACAATGAACATTTCTAGTTAAAGACCTAATTGATTTGTAGAGATCGATGGTGCGTATTGAGTCAACATTGCAAGGGTGCATGAGATGAGGTCAAAGTGATTGAGGTTTAACATTTGAGCATTGATTTCTATTCATTAAATTTCAAAAAATATTAATGGTGCATAAATGATCTTAGCTAAGAGCACATGAGATGTGAGTATAGTGTTTGAAGTTTAACTGCGACCATTTGCATTTGAATAATTAAAATTATGAAGGAAAGACTAGTGTCTAGTTTTTGGGTCATAACTTTTGATACAGGCAAAATTTATTAGTGTATTAAAAAGAAAAATTGTAGAGGATTCTAAGGTGTATCTAGAAATATGAATTTTAAGGTCTAATTATACACACACACACACACACACACACACACACATATATATATATACATATATATATATATATATATATACACATATATATACATATATATATACATATATACACATATATATACATATATACACATATATATACATATACATATATATATATATATATATATATACATATATAAATACACACATATATATACATACATACATACATACATACATATATATATATATATATATATATATATATATATATATGTATGTATGTATATATGTATATATGTGTGTATATATATATATGTGTGTGTGTGTGTGTGTGTGTGTGTGTGTGTGTGTGTGTGTGTGTGTGTGTGTGTGTGTGTGTGTGTGTGTGTGTGTGTGTATGTATGTATGTATGTATGTATGTATGTATTGACCTCCAAAGTTAACTATGTGTTCATGCATGTTCTGTAAGTAACATGAGAAGGATACTTGAGCTTGTGTTGATATTGTTTCAATGTCTCATGATGACTTAACTATTTGGGAGTGTTTTAGTATTCATGAGGATGATTTGTATGGTCTTTGGAGGTCAAATTATAATAAGTTGAATGTGTGTTTGTTCATGGCATTCCTATGTATAGGACTAATGTTTGAGAAAATTATGGATATGCAAAAGTGTGTAATGTTGACTATGATAATTTGAGGAAGCCAAAGTAAATAGGAGTGGACCCATGTATTTTAAAGTGGTCCTATGTTCTTTTTTTGATTTATGAAGTGCTAAATGGGTTAATAGGTCTCCATGAGACCTATAAGAGCTACAAGGGCCTTACTAAAAGGTGTAGTTTCTTAAGGGTGATGCATAGGTGCTATGGCTGACCTATGAATATTTTTTTGAGTTTTTCTTAATGTGAAATAATCCTTAAGGGTTAAGGAAGGTACAATGGCTGACCTAGAAGTTGATATTCATGATTACTCTATAAATTGTGGAACCAAATTAGATGGTTTCTAAGATTTTTGTATGTCTTGTGAGAGAGTTGAAGAGCGAAGGAAAGTAGAGGAGAGTGAGAGTGACTAGTTTCTAGGTTGATGAAAAGAGAAGATTAAGGACTTTGTGTAATATTTTTAAGTCATGTTTTTTATGACAATATATTTTTCTTACAATTTGAAGTTTTGTAAAGAGATATGAGTGTCCATATGAGGACTCTTTGAGTGAAGAAGGAGAAATATTAGGGCATGCCTATGTGAGAGGATTGTATAAGTTAAAGAGATATTTTGTGTAGTTATCATATAATTAAAGGTCCATCATCAGGTGTTAAAGACATGATTTCTAAGGTGGAAGTGTTTATTTCAAGGAGGGTCTAAAGGACTTGATCTTCCTTAGAGATAGTTTCTCTTTGTGGACTAGGGTTTCAATAAAGAGCTTTGGTCAGAAGGACCTAATGAAGGTTTTAGGTCAAAAGGAATTTATCAAATAGGTGGTTAGAAGGACTTGATCATCTTAGGGTCATGTGATCCTTATGGAATTATTGTTTCATTAAAGGCCTTAGGTCAAAAGGACTTGATTAGTCTCTTATTTATGATCATTTTATAGGATAGTAGTCCATGTGTTTGTATTATTGAAAGTGGTTTTTATTTCTCAAGAGGGTTTGCCATGTATATGTTTGTTGTGTATGTGATCTTTCATTATGTTCATTATTTACTACTATAAATGCTTTGTATGCTTCATGAATGATTTTATTAAATGCTTAAGTATTTTCAAGGGTTTGGAAATTGAATTAGATTGTTTTCCACCATTAATTCACCCCCACCTCTTAGTGGATTGTACCTCTAACACCAAATTCAGGTGATTTTGGATAAAGGTTTGAATCAACCAAGTGTTTCACCATGGGGTTCGCTTATAATATTTATCAAGAATAAGGACAAAAACCTTCATCCATGCATTTAATACCATTTTACCCTACATCAATGATATTTTTTTATCAAATGTGTGGTGCAATGATATTTTTAAATATTTATATCTATATCAAGTACCATCAATTTATAATTAGATAAGAATATATTTGAAAAACAACTTGCAAGGCTCATTATGGGCAATACAATTTTATAGTGCTTCCTTTCAGACAAATGAATGCACTTTCCATATTTATGAACCTCATGAAGAGTGTGCTTAGAGATTACCTTTATTAGTTTATCCTAGCATTTATTGATGTTATTCTCACCTATTCTAAAATTGAATAGGAACATACTAATAATTTGCATTTGGTCTTGAAATAATTGTGGAAGTATAAAATATATGGGAAATTATCTAAGTTTTCCTTCTTTCAAAGAATAGTAAAATACTTGGGACATATTATCTCTATAAAATAATAGTTTTTAGATACAACCAAAATTAGATCCATTATAGATTGGAAAGAAATTAAATGTGCATGAGGTGCATATTTTCATGGGTTTATCAAGGTGCTACAAAAAGTTTATGACAAATTTCTCTAGGATAGCTAATCTAATCACCTCTCTTTAGTGTAAATAAAAACATTTTATTTTGTCTAGTAAGTGTGAATAAGCCTCTCAAGTTTTAAAAATGAGGCTTCTTTAAGCACTAGTGTTATGGATTTTAAATCTAAATGGGCATTTTAAAATAATAACACATGCATTATGATATGGTTTAGGACTAGTTATTATGTAGGATAGTTTAATTGTAGCTTATGACTAGGAAATTGAAGCCTTATGAGGCAAATTATGCTCCTCTTGACATAGAATTAGTTGCTTTGTAATTTTTGAGGCATTATTTATTGGGAAATCTTTTTGAGCTTAAAATTGATAATTTAGGATTCATTTATATATTTACCCAATCTAACCTTAATGCTCATTAAATGTAGTGGTTAAATTTTTTTCCAAACTATCATTTTGACATTAAATACATTAGGGGAAAATAAAATATATTTGTAGATGACCTTAGTCATTGAAGATATATTTTAGCATTAATGAATATAAGGAATATTTTTTGAGATCATGTAGAAAAATTATCACCTAGATATGAATTCTAAAAATAATTAAAGTAAGCATTACCTAATAATTATCAAGACCATGGATACCATGGATTTCAAATTGAAAAAGACAAAATTTCGAGATATAATAGTAGAATTTATGTACATGATAGGGAAAATTTGAGGAATATTGTGATAATTTAATTACACAATACTTCATATTCATTGCAACTTAGAGTGGCTAAGATATTAGTATAATTAATAACATTATTTTTGTAGAAAAGTATTTAAAAAGATGAAATAAACTTTGTGTCTAGATACTTAGAATGTTAGTGAGTTGCTGAACATGTTCATCCTTCTAGGTTTTTATACCCACAATCCATCCCAAAATGGAAGGGGCAAGTTATTAGCAAAGACCTTGTCCAAAGATAGACTATGTCTATAAACCATCATCGCATGATTTTAGTATTTGTAGATAAACTTACCAAATTATCTCACTTTATTCCATGTAATTTGATAGATGATGCAACAAGACTCACCAAAAGGTTTGTGAAATAAGTATATAGATTGCATGGGTTTATAGAAAAGATAATTTTAAACAAGGACCCTAGGATGACTTCAAGGTTTTAAACTCTTAGTTCAACTTCAGGTACATAGTTGAAATTCATTACATCTTATTATCTAGAAATAGATGGGAAAATAAAGAGATTGAATCAAGCTTAGAAAATATTTTGAGGATGTAGGGCATGAATAAAAAATAAAATGGGAGGAATACCTACCACTAGTTTAGTTTGTTTATAACAACTCATTCTAATTAACTTTTAAAATTGTTCCTTTTGAGGCATTCAATGGTAGGAAGTGTAGAACACCAAGCAACCAGGATAAATTACAAGAGATAGTGTTTTTTAGAACTGATGTGATTATGAAAATAGAAGAACAAGTAAAGTCAATAAGATAATGATTAATTGAATCCAATCATAGGTAGAAATGTTATGTTGATCATAAAACAATAACAAGGTAATTCTTAGTTTGAGATAAATTTTTCTATGAGTCAATCCCCAAAAGAGTGCTATTAAGTTTGGCAAATTGGTAAAATTATCATTGATATATGTTGGACCCTTTGATTTTATATAATTGATTAATATTGTAGCATATAGACTTGTTTTAATAAAAAATTTAGCTCAAATGCATAATTTTTTTCACGTATTTTATCTTAATAAATATATAGTTGATCCTTCACATGTTTTGGACTCAAATGTATTATAAGTTTTGAATCAGGGGTGGTCATAATAGAGCCAACCAGAATAATTGATACTCCTAATATTAGATTATGTAATTGGAAAATATCTTAATTCAAGGTCCAATCAGACCAATATTTTGAGGATAATTCTAAATAGAAACATTGTGAGGAATTCTAGAGGTTGTTTCCTCATTTATTTAAATTGTTTTTGTATTGAATATTAACAATTATTACCTAAACTAATGTTTCAAATAAAATTCATCAAGATATTGAGATATTTTAGGGGGGGGATGTTACATCTTTTCCCACTCTACAAACACTATTTAATTATTAGTAAGAGATATGGAAATAATGATTTTTTATTCTGATTTTCATATTATATCTAGATTTTTATGCTATATGATTGGTAGACATATTGTTTATTTTTTGTGACCAATTATATTAGATGATGTTTTAATATGTTTATTAATGTAATATGATCATGTTTGACTATAATTTCATATGAAAACTGGTTTTAATTATAATAATTTATTTATAATTATATATTCTAAGCACTTGATTATTTAGTAATATACTTAGAGTAACTACCGTTTGTTTGATCGAGGTGGTTGCAAGAATATCATGCCCTCACAAGTATATAGAAGAAGAGTATCATAGGGGAGGAGGGTGTAGATATCAATAAATGGGATAAATAGAATTTAATCAAACCCACACACACACACCACTCTTGTTTTCCTAGATAAAATGTATGGCAATCATTATTCTGCTTATATGTTGAGTGTTCCTTACATTTCTTGTCCTTACAGATAATAAGACATGTGTGCATTTATTTTGAAATATTACTTATATTGATGCTTTGATTAGCATAATATGTACATTTTTTGTTGGTTTTAATGTTTTCATTAAAAATCTATGTGAATTAGATTATATTGAATTATGTAAGGTGAACCATTTACATGTTTTAAACTCTTGTAAGAGTGTTGGGTGTTTATTGATATTGTTTTATTATTTACTTATGCCCATTTTTGGTGATAAAGTTGGGGGATAGGGTAAATAATGTGAAATCACCCAAAAAATTTAATTAAAAATAAGTTTGGAACTTTGGATTTTATTTCATAAATTATATTAACAAATTTTCACAAATTTGAAGGAAAATAAATTATGTTTTAGCTATGTTAAGTTGGCATGGCCATTATCATAATGATGAATAAGCTAAATGTGGTAGCCATGTTGTAAATTAGGGCATGGGACTATGAATTATCAATCATGGTATGTAGATTAGGTGTAAGTAAAGATAAAATCAAAATGAAGCACTTGTAGTTTAGTAGGAGAGGCAAATAGACATGCAGAACATGTTTACAGTTCCATAGGAATTTAAATCATATATAAGAGTTTTCAAGGACATAGATTGAGTTTGCATAGTTATAATTGGGAATTTAAATCATATAGTGTCCTTACAAATTCTTACATAGGTTGAGCATGATATATGCATGTTGTAATAACCAGACCTAATTCATTATATTTGGAGACTGCCTGGGCACTTGTGTTAATTGTAAAGTTTTATAAGGGTGATATAAAAACATTGTTTTGTTTGGGTCATGCAAAATAGAATTAATACATGGAACATTTAATTCTACATGTGTTTATATATCATAAAAAAGACCTTTGCTATATATTCTAGTTAGAGGGACTTAGATTGAGATAATTTGGTTTAAGGTAGAAAATATTTAACCTTAAAGTATAGTATATTCAAGTGATTAGGTATATATGTACAAATATACCTATAGTTATTCACATGTGTGTGTAGGCATACAAATATAGCAGACTGTGTATTATCATTTAGAAGACGAAATACAAGTATAAATAATTGATAATATTAAATCCTTGGAAACTTATTTATTTGGTATTCATAAAGGGACACACACACACACACACACACACACACACACACACACACACACACACACACACACACAATTATGGATGCATTTAGGTATTTATTCAAATACATGGTTTAAATTAAACATTGTGATATATATTTGAACATATACATGTTTCAATTTGGATGGTTTTGTATATCTATAGTCTAAATATGAAATTTTGGGTATAGCTATATAAATGACTATATTTGTTTGAAGAGGATGATTATCCATTAGTTGTACAAATAGTTGATAGGGTTTTAAAGAAATTAAATTTGTGAAGAGATGATCTATATATATATATATATATATATATATATATATATATTATATTAATATTAAATAGACATTCATAAATGTTTTATTATTTGTAATGATTATTTGATAAATATATGGTGGACCTTGCATATGAAACATATATTGGTTGTATTCATATATTAATTAAAATATGATAATTTTCTTGTATTAAGGAATTGATAGAATATTTTTAAAATGGATAAAGTTTTCAATGAAATATAAAATAAGCTTAAGATACATTATTTGTGTTTTATGAGCTATCTAGAGAGTCATTTGGATTATATTGTTAACTTTGTTGGATATTATCATATCATATAATATTCAAGTTCTAGAACAAAGGGATATATGTTTTAAAATTGATGTAGCATCTTAAATCTTGGATTCTTGTTTATATACCTATATATATGTTTGGTTTGAATATAAATCTTTTAAAGAAAATAGACATGGAATTATTGAGGTTAAGTTAATAGAAACAATGAGATTATTGAATAATGTTTGCTTGTACTTTACATTATGTTTTGGATTGATGTATGCTACAATATATATTTATTATTCATTGAATTTTGTATGAAAAAATTGTCAAGTCTATTTCATAGATAATAGGTGGTAGATATGTGAGGGTGTTGACTTGAAACTCATATATCTACCCTTTGATATCATCTAATAGATTTATATTCATTATCATAGAGATTTTATGAGTACAATTGACTCAGATACATGCATGGTTTGATTTATATAATGAAAATTTTGGCCAAAGTAATGTTATAAAAGAGAAATTGTCTTTCCATTGTACTTTCTATTTTACATGTGTATGTTAATGTCATATTAGATAGATTATTTTTTTATATGGTCTATGTGACTATTGCATGTATTAATGATTATACACACATGGATTTTGGTTAATTTATTTATATCTACACTTTTTTTTATTTTCTCCTCCCTGAAGGGAACAACCACTCCTAATGGGGAGGTGTGCAGGAGATTGGTAGTTTGTGGTTGAAGGAAAATACACTTATGATGCTCTCTCTCTCTCCTTAGTTATTCAACCTTTTCATAATCACACTGATGGTTATTTGTATGGATCATTGAGCTATGTATGAGGTCTATTTATACTAACGTATATGATATATTGTATATTTGAAATTGACTAAAATGTAATATGAAATACATTATTATTGATGACTATTTAACATAACAATGGTTGTGAGACTTGTAAAAAAATATGAATATTGTAGCAGTGGTTGTATGTCTATCTATAAATATATTTGTGGATTATATTAGTGATTCAATTTCCACTATTAATTTTATGAGAAATATTCATCTTTTATTTTGTTAGAGGTTGTTTGAAAAATAAATGAATCATATTATTAACCAATGGGTTGATACATTAATTTATTTATTTCTTCAGATGCATTTAATAGTCAAATAATGATATTGCATATAGTTATTGATGATCTTATATGTAATTTACATGTATGTTTTTTAAAATTTTGTAACTTTTATGTAACCCAAACACATTTAATAATGGAATTTCAAAGGTTATCTTAGAATAATTTACCTAAAAAGATAATTCATATTGATATAATGTTCAACTCAATTCTCTTGATTTCTATGCATACACCTCATAATGACCATGTTGTTAATCCTAGATGAGGTATAAATTCACACATACATTATTCCTTACTAGAAAAAGTTAATAAACCTAACATATTTGATTATTTAGATAAAATAAATAATAATAATCTCAAAATTTATTTATTATATATTTCACAAATAACACCAATGTAGAAGGATATTTTAAATGAAGGTTAACATATAACATTTGTAAAAAGTAATGTTGAACATCCTTGCATGGATTCTATCATTAATAGAATTTGATGTATTGAGGAAATCATCACCTTTGGAAATGAATATCTTGCCAGAAAAATATTATCAACCAATATTTACCATTTCATATTCAAGTTTTTGTACAAAATAAAGTGGAAAAACATGTACTTGTTTATAATGGATCTAGTTTGAACATATGTAATATACACTTATTAAATTTATTAGGCATAACATAAAATGATCTCACCCATTAAGATAAGAATATTCATGGACTTGATAATATCCCACACAAGTTAATTCAGCATATCATATTTAAAATCACTTAAGGCCCATGTACTATTGGTATAGTGTATCAAGTTTTGACTAATTCTCATTATTACAAATTTTTATTAGGATAGTCTTAGAACTATGACATGAATGTTTTACATTTAGCCTTGCATGCATGTATTAAATTCAAATTTTAATGGTATATATATATATATATATATATATATATACATTCCCTTTAGATTAATAACCTTAAAATATTGTTCCCTAATTTATTTATAGATACTTATATTCCAAATGTGAAACCTTCCACATTGAACATACCAACATCTACTCAAAATATTGGGATGCATTTTATCACACCACATTCAATTGAATATTATCCTCCTTATAATAAATATGGTTTTACCCTTATATATTTAAAAAAATATAAATATACTATGGGACAAGGAGTGATTAAATATTCTCATGGTATTATTGATCTTATTTTTTCATTTTATCATAAAGGGTGAATCGATCATGAGTACAGTAATAAGTCTACTCCTCATAGAAATTGTTCTACTAATAAATCACTAATCAATTCAATCATGTTTCACAATTATAATTAGTATATCCTGAGCTCATTAATGATACCATTTCACTTTAAATTTTAACATTAGAATATTTTTTCAATTTATGATTCTATTTAAGGATATCTTGGTACTTATGAAGATCTCCCTTATTTCCACCATAAAAGATGATTTCTTTTTGAAACTAAATCACATGCATATATTTTTTTAAATTGATACTCATATTGACCAAATATAATCAAATTATCATAATATTGATCTTACTACCCCATATGTGAAGGACCAATCCAAACTAGTTAAATAGGAAAGAATGGAATTTCACTATGGCACAGATAATTATCCCTTTCCAATTCTCAATGATTCAATGTTAAAATATGATTAAGGATAATAAATTCAACAAAAATTATGAAATTTTCTATAATTTTATACTTGGGAATATAAATATATGCTAGGCATTGATACATAAATTACATTACATATTTTTTTTCTTATATCCAAATGACAAACTAGTTAAGCATAAAATATGAAAAATACATGTAAAGGTGGCATTACTACTCAACGATTGAATACAAATATTATTTAATGTTGGATTAATTCATGTTGTAGATTATCCTAGATGAGTTTCTAATATTTTACCAATAAAAAATCCATTTTGATATATTTAATGTTGAAAATATTACAAAGATTTGAATAAGGCTTTCAATAAAGATGATTTTTCATTGCCAATATATAGATATGATCATTTAATCTATGAAATTATATGAAATGTTATCATTCATGGATGGATTTTTGAGATACAATAAAATAACTATTAATATTATAGACCAATAAAATATATCATTTATTAAACTATGTGAAAATGTTTTCTATAAATTCATGCATTTTTTTTATTAAAAACTGCATGCAACATATCAAAGAGATATGAGAAATGTTTTTCATGGTTACATACATAAAATAATTAAGTATTATGTTGATTAGTTATTATCAAAATCAAAACATCAAAAAATCAAACTCTTGATTTTTGACAAATATTTAAATCATTATGAAAATATAATGTGCATTTAAATGTAAAAAGTGCATTTTTGGAATTACAATAGTTGAATTATTGGGTTTTATTATTTCCCAAAGGGGTATATAAGTTGACCCTAAAAATTAAAAACATAAACTTGATATTCAACCACTAAAAAAACTCAAGCAACTTCGATGTGTATAAGGACACATGAAATATATATGATGTTTTGTGGCTCAATTGGTAGATAAAACACTATATTATACACATTTACTTGAGAAATATACCAAATTTAAATAGGATTATGTTTTATAAAAAAAATTGATGCAATGAAGGAATATATTCTAATTCTACCATTTCTTATGCCTCTCATTCTAAATAATCCTATTTTATTAAATATTTCAAATATTGATCTTTCTTTGGAACTTTACTTTCACAACATGATGATAATCACCTTGAGTGTGCCATTTATTACATTAGTCACACAATTCTTGATTATGAGAAAAATTATTTTTCCACTAAAAATTTGAGCTTAAAACTTATTTTTATTGTGCAAACATTATAATATTATCTAATTTAGATGAGACTCATGCTATTAGTAAAGTTGATCCACTTCTATATCATATGCTAAAACCCCATTTATCAAGATGCATAGTAAAATGTGTTATGATTCTTAATGAAATCAATTATTATTTCATTTAATAAATTATATTAAAGCACAAGTTATCACATATCAGTTAGTTGTTGCTCCATTACAAGATACAACATCAATCACTTCTGGATTTAGAGATGAATTAACCTCTTATAACATTGACAATGATAATTGGACCATGAATTTTAATGGATCTAAATGTGCTATAAGGGATGAGCTAAGAATTATACTCATTACACCTTAAGGTTTATCCATGCTCTTTTTATTTCATTTATAATTTACATACACTAACAATATTGATAGATATTAACCTTTTATTCTTGGTTTATTAACAACATATAAGTTGAACATCAAATGCATATTCATATATAGTGATTCATACCTTTTAATTAATCAAATATTAAATATTTATCAAACAAAATAAGAGAATATTATTCTCTATTAAGACATGGTTGAATGGTTAATGACATAATTATATTATTTTTACATTGAAAATATTACTCAAAAAGATAATTTCCATGCAAATGGAATGGATAGTGTTGATTATTTTATTGTAATTGATATTTATAATTATTTAATATCATATTTTGTGATTATGTAGAACCTCAGTCTTGTACACTTGGAAAACTTAGACCTTAATTGTTCTTATTAGTTCTACACTCCCCTTTCTTTGGCAAGTCTCACATCTGATCTATCTTGTGTCCTTTGGCCTATATCTTAATCTAAAAAATATTATACTGATGTCATATACAATCTATCTTTCTCATAACGCTTAAAATTTACTTATGTTACACCTCTATAAGTTCCAAGCCTATACCTATTTTGATACTCCCTTGGCACTAACATCTGGTACAAATAATAGCATCAACATTACTATCTTATCCTGATGTAAGTGTCTAATTCCCTAAAGTCATCCAATTTGTAAATTAAATGTATCCTAGTGGTTTTCCTAAGTGATTTGATGTGAGTTATTAGTCCAAAGGGATTGATATAAATACAATATCAATCATCATTAATTCCTCACCTAGAAAATGTCAAAGAGACCAAGGAACTTATAAAAAAGTACTTTATCAAGCATTTACTTTATCAAACATACATATTTCCATACAAGTCATAGGCATAACACATCTAGAGGTGTAAAATAGTAAAGGATCAGCTCAAGAGATAGATTTGACAAGTTACAAGATAGGTTTTCTATTATACCTACTTTACACACATTGTATGCTTCACACACAAGTAGACAAGTAGGGGATAACTACATCAGTCTGAGGTCCTCTTCAAAGTATTGGATATATACATAGCATCCTTTGATAGGGTTAATTGGGGTTAGATATACACTTTATGAACACTAATCAATTTTTCCTCATGGTCACATTGAATATGGAAAGATAGGGTTTTGCCATTTTAAAAAGAGCAACTGTCCATGACCTAGATATAAATACACTAGAGTGAAGGTGAAGCTAAACCCAAAATCATTTGGGTAGTCACATACTATTTCAATATATATTTTATACAAGACACTATCATCAGACATGGATAATAACATCAATTCAACCATCTATAACTAATGTGACTGTCTAAGTAGCTAGATGCACTAGACCTAGAGTTTGACAACTATTCAAAAACAATCTTCTTAGCTGATTTCATCTTATTCCACATTGAGAAATTTATTAAAATTAGACCAAGATAACTACTTCCCTTGTTTTTCATTTCTATATCTAGCCTAGTTTTACTTTCCATATTTAAATTATCTCAACATAATAAATTTAGTGTATGTTGATATCTAAGTTTAACATTTAATTAACTTGGTATAAATCTCATTATCACCCTTGTGTTATTTTGTTTATATATTATTAACCCTAATATTAAATTTAAAATGTACCTACACATTTAATTTTAGGGTTAAACAATTGGTGAACATTATCCATGTGAATATGAAATTTTTTATGGTCTAGGGTTTCTAAGCCTCCTAGGGTTTCAACTTATTATGAATGGATTTTTAGATCTAAAGCTTTACTTGATCCATAAACTTAAGCACTAATATGCTTGTGTATTTTAATTTTTCTTTAAAATATCAATTTATGGAATAATTTAAAAATTCAACTTAAAAATTATCCATTTAACAAGAATAATTCAATAAATTCTCAAAACACAACACATAATTTGTTAATGGAGTTTAGCATGAAGGTTTACATCTCTAGGTCCTATATCAACTGATGTATTAGGATAAAAGCTTGAAAAATACTTAAAAACATCTCTAAAATGAAAAATTAGCAACTAGAAAGTTGTTCCTTTGGAAAAAATAATATAATCCTCTTCTCAAACTTTTACCTGATTCTCCCTCTGACACTCTCTATAACTCATACAATATGTTTAGCTCTTAGCCTTATACAATGGATGCGAAGCTTCTTCATTGGATTTCAAATGCAAAGTCTTAGATTTATATAGTTTTTCACACCCATATCCCAAGTGGTTGGGCCTTATATTTTTACATGGGAGGATGGAGGTTCGAGTCCCTTGCATACACTTTCAAGGGGCATATAAATCCACTAGTCTCACATTGGAAAGTGGGGAAGCTTCATGGAAATTTATAAGCCATGAAGTTTATGGTGTAATATGCCAAGTAGTTGGGATTGGCACTGATTTTGTGTGGTTTGTGGTGGTATGTATTAATTTTTTGGCATATGAGGCATGTAAAATGGAAGCTAAAACATGAAACTTAGGGTTATGTGGTTTCACATAGAAACCTAGGACATGGAATGTGAATGGAATATGGAGTCACATGGAATTTAGGGTATGAAATGTGACAAGGATGTTAGTAAAACATGAAAATTAGGGTTACATAGAAATTACTTGGAAATGGTAAGTTAAATATGGTTTTTTTGGAACATTCAAGAAATAATATAAAATTGGACCATGGTAATTAATTGGTGGCAAGCCATGTGGTGGCTTGAGGACCCACCACATGGTCTAATCTCCAATCACCACTTGTTATCCACTCACCAATTTTTAACCACTCACCACTTGTTGATGTCCAACTAGATGTTTTGTCTATACACCAATTTTTTCATTACCCTAGTTGATCTTCAACATGTGATATTTTGTGCATATGGGCTCCATTTTTTTAACCATGAGATGCATCACAAATCTCTCAATGAGGTATTTTCCATTATAATGATCAACTTAAAATTTGACATCTTTTTTTAGAGTGAATGTGGATTCTCTTGGATTAATCCTCCCCACTGAAAAGGTTTTTTATATTAAAATAGCTAGTATTAGACCTGGTACTCAATATAAGGATCTTTTCATGGCTATGGCTCTCAACTCTAGCTCAGATGATCTACTGAATGTCAATTGGTTTTAGGTATTTAGATATGATACTATTGATGATTTAAAATATCACTTGATTCTAATAAAAAATAATGGGAAGTTTCAAGATATGGGACATGCATCTTGAAACAACCTCCAAATTTTAAAGAATCTAGTTCTTCTCTATATTAGTATATATTGGGAAAAGGGATAGGAATTTAAATCAAAAACACAAATGCAAGAAAAGAAATCTAATCTATGGCAATGCACCTAAATGTAATTCAACCTTAATTTTGAGCACAATGAGACTATATGTAGGATCCATTTACATTTAAGAGCATACAAGTGCATGATCAATGTAAAAGAGGGAAACAATAGAAATAAAGGCTCACAACATAGACTACTTTTGCAGTAATGCAAAAAATATCAACCAAGGAATAGGGTTCAATATTCTTATTTGAATTTTCTAATCATATAAAAGGTGCAGAGACATGTACAGTTATATAAACCTTCCAACTCAAGAAAACAAGACAAAAGCAAATGCCATTCCTAATCACAGCTCTAGAAAGTCTATAGCCTAGACTACTTTTGCAAATGACATAGATAATATCAACAAAGGCATAGGGTTCAATATTCTTATTTGAATTTTCCAATCATATAAAAGGCATAGAAACATGTACAATTATGTAAACCTTCCAACTCAAGAAAATGAGACAAAAGCAAATGATATTACTTAGCCACAGCTCTAGAAATTCTAAACTTGTTACAATAATTCTCTCTCAAAAATTCTCTCTGATAATGGATGATTCCTCCTCTTGGTGATATCTACACCCTTATTTATAGCCTCAACTTCACTCTAGATTGTCTGCTTATTCCCAATCTAATGGCCCAAATGAAATCCATCCCTAACTAAACATGTCTAACAAAAGATATCTTATAGATTCTGAAATGCTTCATCTTCTGGCAGTTCATTGGCTGTAATAGATTGTTGGACGCTCCCTTCTCTTAAATCCTAAGTAACACTTAGCCAATTCCTTGAAAATATTTTTGCTACTTAGGAGACACCAGAGGATGACACTTGGCATGTTCTGCAGCAACTATCAAGGACATGCGGCACTTTCTGCATAACTTATACTCTTTTGTGTCTTTGCTCAGGAGTGTTTCACCTTTGACAATTGTCATAATCCACTTTCTCCAAACCTCAATAGCTTAATAGAAATAGGACTCACTACATCTCTTAACCAAGCAACTTTGAAAAGGGGCATAGGAATAGGTGGTAATCTCCACTTGCTTTAACTTAGGACACATGGCAATCTCTACTGCTCTTTAGCTATACTATGGAAATGTTCAGGACACATGTTAGGCTCCTATAGATGGTGACACTTGGCAGCTTCCATAGAATTTTTAGAAATAAAACTTGGGACCCATCATAGTCTTTATTCAGAAATGAAACATGAAGAAGATCTTTCAAATGGTGACACATGGTGGATTCTGATGCTTTTGAGAAGATATGTGGCATCTTTTGCTGCTTCTAGGAATGGATTAGAAAGGGCTCGATAGATGACACTTGGCAGCCTCTACTTGAATGGTTTGGTTGTGCCTTACCACCTTCTGAAAGGGCACTTGACCCTTTGGTTTTTGGGATGCTCCTTTAAACTACCCAATTATACTAAGCCATTAAACCAATTGATTAAACTAAAAAATGGTTCAATGGTTCAATATTGTGCATTATTTACACATGAATTGAGCCATTGAACTGAAAATATTGAACCAAGGCTTTGAACCAAAAATTGAACCAAGGCATTAAACTGAACATATTTTGGATGCCAAAACATGGTGATTTCTACTCTCTTTAGCTGGGATACGTGGTAGCTTCCATCACTTTTAGAAAAGAAACACTGAGACCTTCCGCTATTGCCACTTGGTGTTTTTTACTTGATCTCGATACTTGGATTTTTGAAACCTTCTACTGAAATGAGATAAAATGCATGTGCCAATATGTAACTGCAGATGCTGACACTTGGTGTATTCTACTGAGCCACTATGAGACACGTGGCACATTCTGACTAACTCATAGAAAGTATGAAAGGTGCCTCAGATGATGACACTTGGCATTTTTGCTTGAGAAAGGATGCCTCAGTTGACAACACTTGTCAACTTTTGCTTGATTTCAAAACTTAGGCAAAAATGAATCAAAAGAAAAATAGAGCCTGTGCTCTATATCACAACTTTGCCATCTCAGACTAATGAATGTGAGGACAAAATTTCATAGCATGCAATTGAAAAATAGAATGAAATTTAGAGTAAAATTTTACTCTATAATTACTAGCAACCCCAAGGACTTTTGAGCCTACTCAAAAAGAAACCACAACTCTCGCTAGATCAAACATTTAAGATTATAGCTTCAAAAATGTTGTCTGGTAGGTAGACCACTCTTCATTAGATAACCCTTGCTTACTCTACAATTCATTGAAGGCTAAATCAAGGTTAATAATATCCTTGTGTGAAAAATGTTGAAAAATTTGAACCATAGCCTTCAATTTGAATTTGAGCTGGGAAACGGGAACCAAGATAGCTTCTACTTCAGGGACTGATGAATCATCCCTTAGATTATGAAAAACTGTTTGATCTTTCTATTTGGCCAACAACAAAGGTTCAATTTATTCTACCATTAGCATAGTGTTGTCATTAGGAAATAGAGAAGGAAATCTTAGTTTCACTAGATCTTCAACATGCTATTTCATTTCATTGATTCCTTCCTTCATGACATCCAAAAGCTCCTTGCAACTATTGGCTATGGAATTGCAACTGAGAACTTCATTTACTCACTTGGCAGTGACCATTTTGTCATTGATTCTTATTGCTAACAATGTTGCATCCATTGCATCATACAACTTTTTTAGCAATGTTTCTAAGTCCATTACTCTCTCAGAGACTGTAGCCAGAGTATTTACAACTAAACTCTCCACCTTTTTGCACAATTTTTACGCATTTAGTAGGAAGGTGAGAGATGGCTTGAGCTAAATAATCTCTAAAGAGATTCTCTTCCACATGGATTTATATAGCTCCTTTACCAGACTTAACACTCTGACACTCTTTGGCCTATTGGTTAGTTCTAGTGTCAATTATGTTGCTCTTTGTTGCTCTGAGTGAAATTGGGCTATTATGACCACAACATTATTTTGTTCAGCCAATAGCTTTTGTTGCCATTGGGTAACTTGCAATAGGTGTTCCTTGCATTGTCCTTATAGCACTGCCTTTTCATGCCTGAGGGTTATCACCACATCTTTGACCTATGTGAGCCCTACTTTTAAAGAATCATTTTGGGCCTGAACTACCCAGTGAGTTTGAAGAGAAATAGTATATTTCAAATATTTATTCAGATTCTCTATTTCATTATTTTTATTATTGATCACTAAGGTCAAACTATTAAAGTTTGCCCTTTCATTGGCTAGCTCAGCTTCTATCTTCTGTAGCCTTCTTGATATCTTCAAGTAGTCTTCAATAACTGCAAAAGTGGATTTAGTCAGTAGCTCAACTTTGTCTTATGGCCTGAAGAGGGACATGTCAATGGCTACTGCATTCATCATGTAGTCCTTTAGATACATTTATTCAGTTGGCTTTATTACATTTGGTGACAAATGGGTCACCGTCAATTGCTACTGAATTGGATCGAATTGTGACCGCAAATGGGGTATAGCCAAAGTTTTATTCTCCTTAATCTTCTTCTTCTCTCTTTGGGCTTCCCTTGCCTTCTTAGTAGCATCTGCTTGGGTCTATAAAGTAGAAGGAGAGGTAATGTGCCCACCCACAAAAGGATGTCCTTGTGAAAGACCATATTGAATAGCCAATTGTTGGCTATGGGCAATCTGAGGGAAAGGTTTCTTGGGAATAGAAGGGGAGAAATGAGGTAATGTTAAAGCTTGAGGTGGCACTGATGGGGCAAAATGAGAAATGGGAATGGTAGAAGTGGTAGGGGATGTCATCTAGCTAGATGAAGTCATCATGCCAATAGGAGAAGAAATAGACTGAGAAGAAGAGGGAGGAGTAATAATTGCTTGAGGAGCAATTACAATACCCTATAATTGGTGCTGTGTGGTTTTCATCTCCTCTTCTGAACTGAATTGAAACTACACCCTCTTTCATTTCTTGGGTGTCTCTTCTTCTTGTTGTATCCTTTTTCCTTCCACATCTACTTCTTGTGGAGAACTGGGAATATCTATAACTGGGGCTGATGGGGAAGCTTGTGATGATGAAGGCACCACACTTTTCTACATTTCTATGGCACTGAGAGATTGGGGCCAAATTGATATAGTTACTATAGCTGTAGTTTGCTCTGAGGCTTGCGATTCTTGACTTGACCCAGCCCTAGCTTCTTGCTCTAAACCCAGTGTCGATAAATTACTTATCTCTAGGCTAGATACAGGGGAGAGATGGCACTCATCCCATAATTCTTCCCATCTTTCATCTATTTTTACATTCCCAAAAGAATGGGTTGTTTGACAAATTTCTTGCCTATACTTCCAATAGGCATCTATCTTCTCAGTATTCCAATCTTTGTTCTTTAATGCTCTCCTTAAGCCAGAAGTCATCCTGACTTTAGGATCATAATCTCTCTGCTTAACATAGAATGTCTCCCATGGCCTATTTTTTGGAAGTGGCAAGTTTGTTAACTCAACATAAAATCTAGGATTGTCATCCCTTGGATTTTTCTTGGTTTCCCAAAAAAGGTGGCCATCATGTGTAATTCCAATTACAACTCTATTAGTTTATATCCAAGAGGCTATGAAATCATTTGGGTCATAAACCCATTTGTCCTCTATTAAAAGGAAACCTAAAAAGTCTAGCTTTTTGAGCAACACAACTTCAACATCTCTAGTTTCCAAAACCATGTTGGTGGTCATCCATGGTAGATTATACATTTTTCTTTTTATCTTCCTTGAGCCAAATTCATTATCAATTATGGATACCTGCCTGGTGACCTCTAGGAATGCTAACCTAAGAGTCAAGATCTTAGGTAGCAATATTGGTTCCCCACAAAAACCATGGACTCTTATAATGATATTATGGGATCCAAAATAGATATCACAAGGAATTGGGCAACTACACAAAAGATTTGAAACACTGGGGAATAATATATTCATAATTGGTTTAGGATTGAGATGGCAAAAAGGAGTGAAAAATAATTCCTAGAACTCATATGGGTCACTAGTCTTTGACAAAATGTGTGTCCATGCAGACATATTAAGATACATATGTTGGGCAAAGAGTTTAGAGTTCTGAAAAAGCATGAGGTGGAACAACTAGAAAGAATACCTAAATACTCCTTTTGATCTGAAATGAGACAATTATTCTACCATCGAGAAAGCAATTTGTTCAAAAAAGTTAAGCCAATATTCCTATGTTTTGTCAATGGTCTTTAGCCTGAAAAGGATAGCCATTTGTTCAGCATACACTACCATATCATATTTCATGCCAAGGATGAGAGCCATCATAGACAATGTGTCTTGGCTAGCCTATGTGAATTGAGCTCTTGGTGTAGGAAGTGTGGGTACCGTAGTGTCATCATCACCCATTTATAACTTGGATCTCAAGAACCTTGTTTGAGTGTTGATATTTGCCCACATTCTTTGCATCTTAGTAGTAGTGGGAAATGTAGCTGTACTATCATGATGTAGGGCTAACATATCCCTAATAGCTTACAGTGTGATTTGCACTATGAATGGGCCTCATTGAATGATGCTTGAAGGTGCATGGAGCAAGTTTGTGCATAATTTGACCAGGTTAGGGCATGAATGCATACCTGGGACAATGAACTGAGCTAATTGTGAGGTTCATATTCTCATGGTGAATGTTTCATATTTCCCTATTCTATCCCTCTGTAGACACCTTTTATGTGCCCCTTATCTAAGATTTTTTCTACTGGCTCTCTGAAGAATTGGATCCATGATGTCATCCGCATAATCCTTTATTTTTATTGAATCACTTGCTAGACCAGCTTCAGGAAACCTGGTCCTTGGATAGGTCTTCAACGGCTGCACAGAAGCTGAAGCATACAATTTACTTACAAGAAATTTATCAAGGGATTCATACATTCTAGCTCCTTATTGTGAAGATTGTGCCCCCTCCATCTCTATATCTTCTCTATGGTAACTTGTATGAATTCTTGCAAAATAGAGACACTTTCACTAAAGTAATTTACTAAGCATAGAAAATGCAAGTAGTAGGATATTTTCACAGATGTAGGAATGTTTGAGAACTTGTAAGTTTTAAACTCTTGTCAAGAGGTATTTATTGACCTATCAAGTCTCAAAATGGCATTAAACTCATATAATCGTTAGTAGATCCTACTAATTCTTTATGGAATAGTGAGATAGACATGTTATGCAAGTGGCAATGCAAGGTACCTTAGGGATTTCTAAAGATTTTGGAGAAATTCAATGTATTGGAGATTTTTTTGAAAATTTTGAAAATTCTGAGCTGTTAACTTCATGTTCAAAGAACACTTATTTAAAAGAAAGGTGGGAAAACAAAAAATGGGAAAACAAAGTAGGAAAATAAAACAATATAGAAAGGGGAAACTACCTAACTACATTAATGAAGCATCTTTATCTCCCTCCTAGATCAAAAGCAAAATTTCTAAATTCTCTTTCATGACAAGCCAGCTTATGTTGCCATACAAGTGATTGAATTGGGTATAGCTTTGGTGAATTGCCCTCTGTGTATGCCTCATTGATTTGCCTACATTCAAGTGAGTCGAAGTCGAACATGCTTCCAACATATATAGACTCTTCTTGTTCTTGGAAGCTCATTGAATATCAACTCTTGATATTGGCATGTCTTACTAGGAAATCAATTATTGAATTAATTCCTTCTACCTCAAAATCTGATTCTACTACATGATCATCCTCCTTAATAAATTCAAAATTACCAATATCTTGAAAGGATAATTCTAAAAGTTTGCAATGATTTTGCACATGTAATTGAGGATCAATGCTATTTTGTTCCTCTACAACCGGTTCATAGCTTCACTGAAACATAGTATACCCTGATCCAATGATTTCAAACAAATCATTTAAATCATGATCAAAGAAACATCCATGCTCGTCCTCATCATCTTGCAAAGTAAGAAGAAAGTCAGAGATTATTTCTTCTTCATTAGAGATTAATTGATACGCTTGTGACTTCTCACTAGGAATCTGGAATTCATAAGAAGTATCTTTTGACTTTTCTTCCTCCAAAACATTTGGGATTCTATGATCTTCATCAATTATAACATAAGTGCCTAGACCAATAGATTCATAATTTCCATATGGGTCACTTTACATCATAGCTAATAAATAATCATTTTCTTCTTCATGATTATATTTAGTCCATTCACCTAGCTCTTGGACAAAAACCCTTTCTTATTTATTCATCATAACATGGGCTGCCTCTAACTTTGTAGTGGGCTCATTAGTGATGTGATCTTTATAAAATGGTTTAGACAATATCTTCATCTTTGAACCGTATTTAGTTCTTAAGATGAGATGAGACCAATCAAGGGACATATATCCCCCTATTTTGGCTATAAAGTCTCTTGATAAACATAAGCCAAAAATAGGAGGTATATCTATCACTACTACATCTTGATTTACAATTATATTAGGATAAGCATATAATTGTAATTGGAGTTGTTTGATTCTCTCTATGGTTTGTACTGCTTTGCCATCTAGCTGTATGACCCCTTTAGTGAGTGGTTCATACTTTATCTCTAAAGCATCAACTATCTGCTTGGGCATTATTGTGGTACTAGCCCCTGAATCAATCATTGCATTATGCAACAATTTCTTACCCACTATCAAAGTTAAGTAGAAGGGATCTAATTTGGATTTGCTTACCTCTACTGTATTATTCATTAGGGCTATTGTCTGCAGATGAATTATATCTTTGAGCTTTTCTTTTCCAGCAGTTCCTTCTTTGGTAACAGTACCTTTGGGCACTGCTTGGCCTTGTAGAGCTTCTTGTAGTAGTGTCTTCTATTCAAGAATAGCCTATATATCCCATATTGATACTTGTGCTAGATTCTTCTTCAATTGATCCACCACATTTATTGGTCTCAAAGTCTGAGTTCTTTGAACATAAGGCTATCTTGTTTTTCCCTAAATTTGGGTAGGAATCCCTTGATTTTGCACTAGCTGAGGCACTTCTTGTCTGATAGCCATGTTTATTTGTCCTTGAAATGGAGGATTCTCCATGACTTGACTATTTACAATCTCAGGCTGCTCTACCATCTTTCTCTTTGATCTAGTGTAATAATCAGATTACACCATTGGTTTTTTGGAGGTAGATGCTTCGTTCAAGAAAACTAATTCTTCATCTTCAACCCATGAGAACAAATCATATTCCAGGGTTATTTCTTCCTCTTATTGCAAGGACATCCCTTGCATCTGAGCCACTAGGACTAAATTCTGCATATTAGGAGACTGGTAGGCTTGATTGTCACTAGAACTTACAAACTGATCATCCATTCTTCTTTGATCCACCACCTTTTGTTATAGATTACCCATAAGACAATCTCTAGGTGTATGAGCATTATTGCAAGGGAAACACTAGGCATTAGTATTATCCACATAGTTATTTTGCCCTGGAATAATCTCCATATTCGAATTGGGAGGAATAGTCTGTGAGGGTGTGGGGACTACAACCAATTGGTTTGCTGACTGATGGTTAGTTTGTCTTGGAGGACTCTGATATTGGTTTGGCTAAGATGAAAATCTATTTCCTTGATAACCTTGATATGGAGGCTTAGATAAAGTATTCTACTATCTTTTTATATTGATCATCTCATTATAAAATGTCCTTAGGATATTTTTGATATCATCCAGCTTAGATGACTAAGTGGGAACAATTTATTTAGCAGATGGTTGAGGGTAAGTGTACATATACACAGGTGGGCTTACAGATCTAAGGAATTCTTGAGGTAATGGCAAGGAAATTTTTGGGAACATGGGCATGGGAGGCCTTGGGGGTAACTTTCTAGCATCTATTAAATTGTTCTCAGCCCTAACCACATATTCATTTGCCTCTAGAATAGTGTGTTCTCCAAGTGACTAAATCATAATAGATATAAATGAATTCAAAGCCTTAAGATAAAACACTATGGCCATACCTGATAATGGTCTAGCTATAACAGGGATTCTATCCCAAGTCTTTTAAAATCTAGAATTGAAGTCAGTCATGGCTTCTTGTGGTACCCTTTGAATGGTGATTAACTATTGTAATAAAGAAGACTTATCACCCTTCTCTACAAATCTTTCAAAGAAAAGATCTCCTAGCTAATCCCATGTAAATATGGTATTTGGGGTCAAAGATCAATACCATTCTAGAGCCTTCCCTTTAAAAGAAGCTACTAATAATCTTATGGCCACATTTTGCTGTGTGGTAACATGTATAACACAGATATTTGATACATCATGCAGATGTTCTTCAGGTGTTTTAGAGTCTTGCCCACTAAATTTAGGCAGAGCTTTTAGGGTATTCACTAGGATAGGGTCCTAAGTGTTTGGTGGTATTGGGAGAATAAAGGGACTACTAGTGTTATAGCTTGCATAATTTCTTAGGGGGATAAGGGCTCCCATATTTTCTCTGGGTATTGGTACAAATTGGTTAGCTCTTCTTCTTAGACTTGTTACCAAAGGTGGAAAAATAATACCTAGATTTATAGTAGATTGTGATCTAGTTACAGGTCTACAGCTATGACTTCTCATAACTCTTTGGTTTATATGATCTTGAAAGAGACTTCAAGATTGGTCCCATCAGGTGTGCCAAAAAACTATTGATTTAAAATTGTACTTGATTCAAATCAACAGCAATGGGATGTTTCAAGATATGGGATGTGTGTCTTGAAACAACCTCCATATTTTAAAGAAGTTGGTTCTTCTCTATACTAGTATATACTGGGAAAAGGGATAGGACTTTAAATCAGAAACATAAATGTAAGAAAAGAAATCTAATCTATGGCGATGCACCTGAATGTAATTTGACCTTAATTCTAAGCACAGTGAGACTATATGTAGGATTCATTTACATTTAAAATCAAACAAGTGCATGATCAATGTAAAAGAGGGAAACAATAGAAATAGAGTCTCACAACATAGACTACTTTTGTAGTAATACAAAAAATGTCAACCAAGGCATAAGGTTCAATATTCTTATTTGAAATTTCTAGTCATATAAGAGGCACAGAGACATGTATAGTTATATAAACCTTCCAACTCAAGAAAATGAGACAAAAGCAAATGACATTCCTAATCACAGCTCTAGAAAGTCTACAACCTAGACTACTTTTGCAAATGACATACATAATATCAACAAAGGCATAGGTTTCAATCTTCTTATTTGAATTTTTCAATTAAATAAAAGGCATAAAAACATGTACAGTTATGTAAACCTTCCAACTCAAGAAAATGAGACAAAAGAAAATGATAATACTTAGCCATAGCTCTAGAAAGTCTAAACTTGTTACAATAATTCTCTCTCAAAAATTCTCTCTAATAATGGATGATTCCTCCTCTTGGTGATCTCTGCACCCTTATTTATAGCCTCGAATTCACTCCAAATTGTTTGCTTGTTCCCAATCTAATGGCCCATATGAAATATATCCCTAATTGAATGTGTCTAACAGAATATATCTTATAGATTTTGAAATGCTTCATCTTCTGGCAGTTGATTGGATATAATAGATTATTGGATGCTCCCTTCTCTTAAATGCTAAGTAACACTTAGCCAATTCCTTGAAAATATTTCTACTACTTAGGAGACACTAGAGGATGACACTTGGCATGTTCCACAGCAACTATCAAATTTGCTCAAGAGTGTTCTACCTTTGACACTTGTCACAATCTGCTTTCTCAAAACTTCAATAGCTTAATAGAAATAAGACTCACTACATCTCTTACCTAAGCAACTTTGAAAAGGGGCATAAGAATAGGTGGCAATCTCTACTTGCTTCAACTTAGGACATGTGGCAATCTCCGTTGCTCTTTAGGTATACTATGGAAATGTTTGGGACACATGTTAGGTTCCTACAGATGGTGACACTTGGTAGCTTCCATAGACTTTTTAGAAATAAAACTTGGGACCCACCATAGTATTTATTTAGAAATGAAACATGAAGAATATCTTTCAGATGGTGACACGTGGTGGATTTTGATGCTTCTGGGAAGATACGTGGCATCTTCTACTACTTCTAGGAATGGAGTAGAAAGGGCTTGATAGATGACACTTGGCAGCCTCTGCTTGAATGATTTGGTTGTGCCTTACTACCTTCCAAAAGGTCACTTGACCCTTTGGTTTTTGGGATGCTCCTTTAAACTACCTAATTGTACTAAGCCATTGAATCGACCAATTAAATCAAAAAATGGTTCAATGGTTCAACACTGTGTATCGTTTACACATGAATTGAGGCATTGAACCAAAAATATTAAACCAAGGATTTAAACCAAAAATTGAACCAAGGCATTGAATTAAACATATTTTAGATACCGACACATGGTGACTTCTTCTCTCTTCAACTAGGATACATGGCAGCTTTTATCACTTTTAGAAAAGCAACACTGAGACCTTCTGCTATTGCCACTTGGCATTTTCTGCTTGATCTCGATACTTGGCTTTTTGAAACCTTCCACTATAAAGAGATAAAATGTGGGTGCCGATATGTAACTATAGACACTGACACTTGGTGCATTCCACTAAGCCACTATGAGACATGTGGCACATTCTGACTAACTCATAGAAAGTATGAAAGGTGCCTCAGACGATGACACTTGGAATTTTTGATTGAGAAAGGATGCCTCGGTCGATGACACTTGTCAACTTCCACTTGATTTCAACACTTAGGCAAAAATGAAACAAAAATAAAATAAAACCCATGCTCTATATCACGACTTCACCATCTTAGACCAATGAATGTGAGGACAAAATTTCACAGCATGTGACTAAAAAGTAGAATGATACATAGAGTAAAATTTTACTCTACAGATACTATGAAAATGTCATTGGGTGTTATAACAATCACCATTTTATAATTAACCTAATAGGTTTTTACACAATTTTACAAACATTTCCCTTCTTGGGTCTTTATAAACACTATAATGAGTACAAACATTGCCGATAGTTGGGTCTTATTCATTTATAAACAATGCCTATATTTAGGTCTTAAAAACATAAAGAAAATATGTATGCATGTTTACACACTGTAAAACATATAGATTAAAATATACAACCTATCTTCTAAGATGTTCTTGATGCTTCTCATAATGGCATATTTATGTTATCCTGTAGTGTTGTTATTTACAACATTCATGAGTATAAAAAAACTGAAGGAACCATTTACCTATAATGGTTACTATCGATGTGCTCACATGAGATATTCTATCTCATCTTTTAAAATGCTATACTAATTTTCATTTTTAGATAAAGCGGTCTTTCTCAGAGATAAATATGGTATACCTAGGATAATGCCACTAAATTTTAGTGGAACTACATCTAATTCAACTTCATATAAAAATTTGGTGGTAATTTCAAACCCTAGTTTACATGTTTTACTTACATGTACATTATTACCATAATTTATTCTATCTAGAGAATAGGGTTAGAAATGTGGCTTAGTTTCCAAACCTAGAGCTTCTACAACATCTTTTGATATCAAATTATTTTGATAATTTTTTATCAAAAATAACATCTATCTTAGAATACTTAGCAATTATTCTTTTGAAGAAGTGTTTCTTACCTTTCTAGGGTGAAAATCTCTGAACTATCAACTTGTCATTGACTATCATCTCTGTCATTGATGTTGTCTTAAGTTCTGACTCATGAGACTTTGTCTGAGAAGGCTCTATCTTTTGCTTGATTGAAGATGTAGTTATAACCTTTGCCTGGGGTTGTGGATATGTTTTCTTTTCTTATTTTATTATTTGGCACTTAGCATTAAAATAAAATTCAAACTTCATGTCCTCTTTAGGTAATTTTTTTTGTTAGTCTTCTTCTTGACATGCCTCTTAAGCATCTTTCTAAGGCTTTCTGAGGCATAATTATAAGATACATTTGAGTATTTATTCTTTTCATACTTTAATAAGTTGTCTAAAGATGTCTCATCATATTTAACTACATCTTATAAGAATGCTTCCTTAATCCCTTTAGGGTGTTTTGACTTACTGCTTGAGTAATCCTTCAACTCAGCTACTTGGAATATTTTTCGTTCACCTCCATATCCAAATATTGCATAGAGTGGTCTCTTTG
Source organism: Torreya grandis (assembly GCA_037957365.1). Taxonomy (NCBI): domain Eukaryota; kingdom Viridiplantae; phylum Streptophyta; class Pinopsida; order Cupressales; family Taxaceae; genus Torreya; species Torreya grandis. The sequence continues at coordinate 4,216,593 of JARHVA010000284.1, read as the reverse complement.
CCACTTGGATAGGCTAGACAATTCCTTAACCATTAATGCCAAGGTCTTTTCCTTCGAATCCAATTTTAGCTAACAACTTAGAACCTATATCCTTTGTGTGATTTTCAAATGTATCAACACATGAACTTGATGAATGTTGAGGGTTAGTAAATTTAGTATCCCTAACATTGTCAATATAGCTAGAAGAGTTGATTTCATTATTTTCATCTTCAGTATGTACTCAAAAGATACAATGTTAATCGAAGCATTATTTGTTTCTAGAGTTTCAACATCATTTCCATTGATAGGACTAGCAGGAGTATATGAATTAAAAGAATCACTAATATAACTATAATTTAAATTTATTATCTAGCTTGCCCCAATCTAAATCTCATAGGTATGATTAGACATTAGTTGGATTCTTTCTCCTGATGCAATGTTTTTGGCATGTCAATATTTTGAGATAATAATTACCTAGAGTAACCTCCTTAGTTTCTCTTGAAACTATATCAAGAGCTACTTGATCAAATAATAGCCCTTTGATGCCAAAATTTAGGTTACCCAAATGAGTCACATGTCTACATACTATGCCATTATCTCTTCCAAATGTCTTAGTGTGGGGTAATAGAAGAGTCCTTAGTTGTAGACATTATGCAAGACCTTTAGTAATATAACTAGCTCTATAATTCTAGTTAAAATATATTTACACAAACTTCCTTTCAATAATAGCACTACAGTTTTGCCTTTGGCTTTCCTCAGAGCATAGCATAATATCTGGCACTTTCATTGGTAATAGTTGTCATATTAGAGACTCTAGAGTTTCTTGATAAGGTACTATTAATTATATTGATTGACCTATACTAGACTTGGCTAGTACCTTGCCTCTCTCTTTGTCCCACCTTCTAAACCATAATGGAGCCTAACTAGGATGCAGTATCCAACATTACTCATCAATATGACCCCATTGGGAATAATATTCACAAATCTTTGAATCTCTATGCATCCTCTTCTTCTGTCAATGTTCCTATTATATTTTTTCTTATAGTGCATATATGCTCTATTAGATCCTCTTGATTTATTGTTCTTTCCATTGCTCTATTACTTGCCAATTTTGCAATTGAGATTGTAGGTATTACATTATCACAGTGATAATGTAATTCATTAACAACTAAATCTGAACTAGCATTAGATCCATTTTTCTACAATAAAATTTTTTAGATAAAATAATAAAACAAAAAATTCACTCACAAATTTAATTCTAATATCAAACTTGACATTTTAGAGCAATGTCTACATAAAAGTTACCTCAGCACACTAATCGCTCTGATACCAACCTGATCTACAAACTTAAGGAATAATATACTTGTGTATTTCAATTTTTATTTAAAATATCAATTTACAAAATAATTTAAAATTTTGACTTACAAATTATCAATTTAACAAGAATAATTTAAGAATTATCAAAACATAACACATAATTTGTTAACGGAGTTTGACATAAAAGCCTATATCTCTGGGTCGTATATTAGTTGATGTATTAGGAAAAATTATTTAAAAATACTTAGAAATGTCTCTAAAAATTAAAAATGAACTAGAAAGTTGTTCCTTGGGAAAAAATAATATAAGTCCCTTTTCATACTTTTCCCCAATTCTACCTCTGGCACTCTCTGCAACTCATACAAGCTTTCAAGCTCTTAGCCTTATACAATGACTGCTAAGCTTCTTCATTGTATTTCAAATGCAAATTCTTATATTTATATAGTTTTTCACTCTCGTAGCCCAAGTGTTTGGGCCTTATCTTTTTGCATGGGAGTATGGAGGTTTGAGTCAGTTGTATAGACTTTTGAGGGGCATATAAGTCCATTACTCCTACATTGGCAAGTGGGGAGCTTCATGGATATTTATGAGACATAAATTTTATGGTGTAATATGCCAAGTGTTTGTCATTTTCATGGATTTCATGGGGTTTGTGGTGGTGTGTGGTAATTTCATGGCATATGAGGCATGTAATGTGGAAGTTAAGACATAAAACATAAGGTTATGTGATTTCATGTGGAATATTGAGTGGTATCACATGGAAACTTAGGACATGGAACATGCATGGAATATGGGGTCACATGAAATTTAGGGTATGACATGTTGAAAGGATGTTGGTGGAATATGGAACATAGGGTTACATGGCAAGTATGTGAAAATGGTAAGTTAAATATGGTTTGTTTGGAACATTTGGGAAATAATATAAAATTGGGCCATGGTAATTAATTGGTGGCAAGCCACGTGGTGTCTTGAAGACCCACCAAGTGGTTCAATATCCATTGACCACTTTTCATCCACTCTCTAATTTTCGAACACTCACTACTTGTTGATGTCTAACTAGATGTTCTATCCAAACCCTAATTATTTTTTGCCCTAGTTGATCTTTAGTACATGATATTTTGTGCATATGGGCTGCATTTTGTGAACCATGAGATGCTCCAAAAATATCTCAATGAGTTCGTCTTCATGATAATGATCAAATTGAAATTTGATGTCTTCTTTTTTGGAGTGAATATGGATTCTCCCAGATCAATACCCTAGGTTCCTACCTCCGATGGTCATAATGGCTTCATGTGGAAATACATGTAGGTGTATTGTTTATTGATCAGTACATTTTATCATCCAAATATGTTAATTTCAAAATTAATTAGAGATATTTTTTACATATTGTTATATGCAAACACCTCTTTTTGTTCACTAAAATTTGGTATAGATGTTTCAATTTTTATAATTTAACATTTTTAGTAAATATTGGAATACAAGTAAAATGGTTTAATCATGTTTAAATTTATTTTTGAGTTTCATAAAAAAAAATATTTTATTTATAAACTTCTCTCATATCTCTAAAACATATTCCTCATTTATTGTAATTGCTTATTTTTTTATTTGGACTATTCTAGGGTTTGTCTTTGAAACATTTAAAATTTAGTGGGCTATTTATGATTCATATTATATCAAAATTTAAATTCCTCATACATTTTTTTGTAAATATGTTTATATATACAAAAAAATCATTTCCCCAAAAATATTTTACGCATTTGCCAAATTTAGAAATTTACTATTTTTTAGTAAATTTAGATATATGAGCCATATGTGTACTTTTATTTCCTTATTTTTATGGGTTCATCTCATTTCCTATTTTTCTATAAAAACTTATCTCATTTTTTTAACCAACTCAACCAATATTCCAAAATTGCTATAATTTTTGAAATCATGTTTCTCATGGATAGTTATGTTAATTATTTCATGGTCCAATACCTTATAGTGCATCTTAATTTTTATATCTCATGCCTAATGATCATATGTTGATATATAAGGTATGAAAAAACTACATTCTTTCATGATCCTCTTTGTTCTAACATTTAAAATAAGAGGCTTTCAAATATCAAGAAACAATTAATCTCTTATCAAAATTCATTTTACAATGTTATAGAATCGATATCTAGATGACAACATGAAAGGAAGCCTCTTTATTTTCATAATTTATTTAATGTACCTAATGATAAATATATTACATATGAAGCCCTATAATAAAAACAAAAACATGTGAAACCCATTTATATTCCTTATAGCTATGATCACGTAAAAACTAACGAGGAACCTATTTCCCTTACTTCTATCTCCAATAAAAAAATGCCTAAAAGGTAAAATTGATTCCTTTTATCGAAGGTGATACAATATATATATTATGTAAGTTATCATGGAATATGATGAATATTTTTCATGTACAAATTCCCAAAATGAATCTAAAATTGAAAGTTTTCCTTGTTTATCACATGATGCAAATATTGAAAATATTGTCCTTTCTTTGGATCACTCAAATGAACATAATGTAAGTACTTATCCTTATATAGGTCCCAATTATACAAAGAAATGTACTAATTATCTTCTAATATTTTATATTTCAAAGATAAAAATGATAATACTAGACAAAGTAGTGGAAATACATGTTGTTATACTTTTCTTCCAATTCTAATGAAACAATAAAACATGTTTGCTAAAGGTTTCCTAATGAAAGAATTTCATACAACAAATAAAAATGATAAAAATGATAGTAATGAAAATTTTCCTTTCTCACATAACAATGATACACCTAGAGGATAAAGTAAAATCATATCCCCTACTACTTAATATGTCATGAAACTTAAAGAAATGTTATACCTTGAAATAATAATGATATCAACCTTCATGCTATTTAAAAATATATACTTACCTATTTATACGTGGGTGTTCCTCTATCAAATATTGAAAAAACATGTGATGATCATCATAACCCTAACATGGGTGATAAATCTCATCCCTATAACTAGGTCAAGGCTATCACTTATCCCAAGAGTAAGGTGGCCCACCCTATAGTTTCAAATGAAAGTAATCAATCTGAAATACTTAGGGATTGTGCTTGTGAATCCTTAAAAGGTCAAATCACTAGTATGACCAAGTTAATAAACAAGATGAAAACTAATATTACATAATTGTAGAATCCAATACATGTTAGTTTTAATCATGTGTCTACATATTCATCTACCAATGTTATACCCAACAAGGTTTGTTATCCAAATTCTAAGATACAATTAAGAAAATCTAAAATAAGTAATTCAAGTATTATACCAAATGTTACAAAAAGAAAAAATGAAAGCCTAAGAGAAATGATTAAAGATAGAGTGACCAAATTACCTAATCCACCTCTTGTCATCAAATTCAAATACTATTTTATATATCATAGAATGCATTGGCATCATACAAACCATTATTTTGCATTGAAGAACCAACTACAAAGTGTTAAAGATAGTGGAGACCCAATAATTAATACATGACTCAAGAAAACCACTCACATTATGAGTACCTCTCCTTGAACATAACTTCTAAAATAACACATGTGGGTGTGAAATAAAAATTTAGAGAAAAAATATTTCAAATATCAAACATAGAGAAAGAAAATGATACAAATATACCATTCAATAATGATACTCAATTTTTTTAAAAATATGGTTTTGGAAAAAAATAATTTCCAAAACTTTGGTTATCATGGTAAAATATTGGGAAAACATTCCCAAGGCATTGCTAACCCTATTTACACATTTGATCATAATGAATACGAAGGATTGGGTTATATTGGTAATATTAATGTAAATAATTCAATGATACATTTTATTAAGGGGTAAGAGCCTTCAAATGAAATAAAATCCAAGACAATTTAACAAATTGAATAAGATATATTACCTAAAAACCAAGAAGAGCACAACATAATAAAAATGGTAACATCACAAAAATAACAATGGGAACATCAAATATTTAAACTAGGATTTACATCAAAAAAGGTCAAAAAGAAAGAGACACTTGAAAAATATAAATTTATTGTCATGTCCCCTTTTTCGTGGACATTGACAGGTTTGATGATTAGCTTATTATGTGACCTTCGTAGGCTAATAGGATGGATAGAGGGTCATAATGGAGCTTGGATTGACTTTGATTCACAGAATTTCTACATTTGGTTTTCATTCAGGTTATTTCAGATGCATTGGGCCTGAGCTCCTACTTTTTAGGGATATTTGATATGCAGTGGAGCACCTTTATTTTGGTATGGTCACGTGCTGAATCACTCCCTGATTCACCTGCTTCGATCGGTTTGAGGATCCGACATATATTGAGGGAGATATTAATATTTGATTGATTTAATCAAATATTAATTATTTGGTCTCATTAATAATTAATTATTAATTATTAATTATTTGCTCTAATTTTAAATTAGAAACCCTAATGCTAATTTAAGAAAACCCTAATTAGGGCAAGCATATCTTTTGAGGGTATAAGGGTTTCATATGGAGGCCATTATTGATTATGCTATTGATTATTGATTATTGAAAATTGAAGAAATTCTTCTGTGAAGACTGAGCCAAGGGTCCCAGGATTCCATTTGCAGTGGAGAACGTCAACTCTTCATTGTGTGTGATTCAGAGGTTGTGAAAGATCAGCCGATCTATTGCCAAATTGAGAGATATCTTCATCCAGAAGTTATCACAGAATTCCAGGGTTGAGAGATAACTTCACTCAGAAGTTATCATAGTATTACAGGTATTTGAGAGATAACTTCACACAGAAGTTTATCACAGAGCTTTCCAGGTATTTTCTTATTTTAGTTTTGATCCAATAAGTTATACAGAGATAGATCTTGTGTTAGAATCTATATTCGTGAAATCAGGCTGTTCAGCAATCAGGGGCTAAGAAGAGACAGGTTGCGGCCGTACAGAATCCGTACGGGTTCGTACAGATCAGTGCAGGAACCGACATCGGTAGACAGAGGGTTTCAGTGACCGACATCGGTCGACTGAAGACCGACGTCGGCATAAATCCGACCGGCAGAGACCGACGTCGGCGAGATATCGACCGACGACGGCGACTGTGTGTCGACACAGAAAGGCCGAGACTTCCAGAATTGCAATTTTATTACCGGTTTGACAAGTCAGGGTTTTTAGGACCAGATTTTAATATTCTTTATTGTGTATAACAGAGACTCTAATGTGTAATCGTCCAGAAGAACAAGTAATGAGATCTTTATTTGCTATTAAGAGATTATACTGTGATTTGTGTATGCTTATTTAAATATATTCTGCAAGTTTATATGGTGATCAGAGTTTTATGAGTTTATATAATCCCAATTGGTTGGGGATATCACAGTGGTATCAGAGCTTTGGTCTTTGGTATCAGAGTTTTTGTGCAGATAAGAGAGCCCCTAAGTAAGGGACATCACAGTGGTATCAGAGCTAAATTCCTGCCATCCTGTTGGGCACATCAGAGCTAATGTCTTGCCATCTTGTTGGGTAGTTTGGGTAGATTGAATCAGCGAAGGATCATGATGCCTTCATATACTCAGAAACAGTGGGACAATGATATGAAGAAGCTGGAACACAGTTTGAAGCAGTTGGATGAAACCCAGAAGAGGATGAATGAAATTCTTTCATATCCTACATCCAAAAACAAACCCGCACGGTATATGACAGCGAAGGAGGAGTGGGAGTTAGTACCACCTCGAATTCAGAAGTTGTTGCCTTTTGATCGCTTTGTTAAGCATAGGAGAGAGCACTACAGATCACTTCGACGAAAGAGTAGCATGTCCCATGATTATTATGATTATGAGATAGGAGATAGTGAAGATGATGATGAGTTAGATGCTTGCACTCAGAGTGTACAGGTGGGCTCAGATGTTAGTGCGCTGAGGGTTGATGATCTCTCAACTATGGCAGAGATTGTAGCAGAGTCCCAGGATCCTATTATTGCAGATGATACTCAGGAGAATGCAGTGGACAGTTTTGAGGACTTAGTTTCACCGGTTGTTTCTTTCTGTATGGAAGAGTTAGACAGTGATGCTATAGTTGTTGATACTCCGTCTGTTGATATGAGCTTTGACGTTGATCATTTGTATATTGAGGTGGTTGGTGATGAGTACATTCCTGTAGTTGTTGCTGATGAGCATGTTGTTGAGGCTGATACACGTATTCAGGATTTGGGAGTACCTGATTCTGATGAGCGAGAGATACCAGTGGAGTCGAGTCTCCAGATTGATTATTCTCACACAGATGACAGTGTGGTACAGTTGGTTGTGCCACCTTTACAGAGAGATCAGTTGGGGTGTGTGGGGGAGTATGTTGATGCTTCCACATATAATTTCTACTGCACTGAACCATTCATGGAGTATTTATTGGATAGTGCAGGTGTTCGTCTGGACTCACATAAGATGACAGAAGGTGTTCTGATCCAAGGTTCTAGTGCTATTAGCAGATTGGGTGAGGGGATTTTACGAACCCTTTCTACTATGTTACCTTACAGGGATGTTGAGGTATTATTTGTTGAGCCGAGATTGGAGCCATCCATTGAGTCCCAGTTGGGCAATAGTGTGCGAGTAGCAGAGTTTGGGGGTTCTTACCAGCATCATACGGTGAGGTATGCTCCTTATTTTTCTTTGCATTTAGAGATTAGTTTTGGTGTCAGTGACTCAGGGACCCATGATTGTCATATCCACGGTCCAGTTGGGTGTGGGTATCAGTTAGACAGGGACTTGAATTTTGACAGAGTGGATGTTTTAGTTGGCTTGAGTTCCACAGTGTGGTTTCTTCCTCCGGCATCTACAGTTGGTCTTCAGATAGTTGTTTGGGTGCCGAGTGCAGTTTATCAGTTGCTGATTTTGATACTGTTGATGCTATTGCTGTTGATGATTTATTCACATAGGTTGATTGGTGACATGATGAATGTTACACAATTGTTTCCTTGGGATCCAGGTGGATTGAGTAGTTCATTGTTCCGAGATTGCTTGGGGACAAGCAATTTCCGGAGGGGCGGATTGTCATGTCCCCTTTTTCGTGGACATTGACAGGTTTGATGATTAGCTTATTATGTGACCTTCGTAGGCTAATAGGATGGATAGAGGGTCATAATGGAGCTTGGATTGACTTTGATTCACAGAATTTCTACATTTGGTTTTCATTCAGGTTATTTCAGATGCATTGGGCCTGAGCTCCTACTTTTTAGGGATATTTGATATGCAGTGGAGCACCTTTATTTTGGTATGGTCACGTGCGGAATCACTCCCTGATTCACCTGCTTCGATCGGTTTGAGGATCCGACATATATTGAGGGAGATATTAATATTTGATTGATTTAATCAAATATTAATTATTTGGTCTCATTAATAATTAATTATTAATTATTTGCTCTAATTTTAAATTAGAAACCCTAATGCTAATTTAAGAAAACCCTAATTAGGGCAAGCATATCTTTTGAGGGTATAAGGGTTTCATATGGAGGCCATTATTGATTATGCTATTGATTATTGATTATTGAAAATTGAAGAAATTCTTCTGTGAAGACTGAGCCAAGGGTCCCAGGATTCCATTTGCAGTGGAGAACGTCAACTCTTCATTGTGTGTGATTCAGAGGTTGTGAAAGATCAGCCGATCTATTGCCAAATTGAGAGATATCTTCATCCAGAAGTTATCACAGAATTCCAGGGTTGAGAGATAACTTCACTCAGAAGTTATCATAGTATTACAGGTATTTGAGAGATAACTTCACATAGAAGTTTATCACAGAGCTTTCCAGGTATTTTCTTATTTTAGTTTTGATCCAATAAGTTATACAGAGATAGATCTTGTGTTAGAATCTATATTCGTGAAATCAGGCTGTTCAGCAATCAGGGGCTAAGAAGAGACAGGTTGCGGCCGTACAGAATCCGTACGGGTTCGTACAGATCAGTGCAGGAACCGACATCGGTAGACAGAGGGTTTCAATGACCGACATCGGTCGACTAAAGACCGACGTCGGCATAAATCCGACCGGCAGAGACCGACGTCGGCGAGATATCGACCGACGACGGCGACTGTGTGTCGACACAGAAAGGCCGAGACTTCCAGAATTGCAATTTTATTACCGGTTTGACAAGTCAGGGTTTTTAGGACCAGATTTTAATATTCTTTATTGTGTATAACAGAGACTCTAATGTGTAATCATCCAGAAGAACAAGTAATGAGATATTTATTTGCTATTAAGAGATTATACTGTGATTTGTGTATGCTTATTTGAATATATTCTGCAAGTTTATATGGTGATCAGAGTTTTATGAGTTTATATAATCCCAATTGGTTGGGGATATCACAGTGGTATCAGAGCTTTGGTCTTTGGTATCAGAGTTTTTGTGCAGATAAGAGAGCCCCTAATTAAGGGACATCACATTTATAAATGGGGAAAGTACAAGACCTTCCAGATATCAAAATACTTCTCTTACTACTCATATATATGGTGATTAATCTATAAATGAACATTTAAACAAACTATGTTTTGACTCCCTCAATTAATTACCACATGATCTATACATATCTATAGGACCTGATACCTATTTATTGAATCCCTCACTGAGAAATAAAGAACCAAATGTCAATAAATCCTAATCAAATATCCCAGCTAATAAAAAACCTAAAGAGATTGGTAACCTTTGTGATTCTACTATGCATGCATATGGCACATATGATATAGAGCCTACATAGAGGCATATTCTTGATGATATCATTGGGTTCTAGTGGTAATTTTCCTTGTTCATGACACCATTCAAAAAATACAAAAAAAATATAAAAATACTAAAAAAATTGAACACATTAAAATAAATAAATAACATTAAAAAAAACAAAAACACTATTAGTACTATCTATTCTATTTGCTCTTTAACATCCATATGTTACTTCCATATTGATGGACCACATACTTAGTTAATCTTACTTACACATGTTTCATAGTTCTACATTGATTTTGATACAAACATACATAGATACATGATACACTACTATTTTGGATGTTGGGCTTTCCCTATACTCATGCCATATGGACATTAGGAGCATCCACTTCTTCAATCTTGATACACATAGGTTACATGATTCGATGATTACTCTACACTGTCATGTTTGAGCTTACTTATGTAATTACACATGCTTACCATTCATGATTATATCTTACATAGGCTACTTAATATGGTACACACTTGACATATTTTTATAACACATTGAGTCCATGGACCACTATGACATGTTTATTTTGTTTGCTTATAGTTTAATTTATGCACTTCCTTGAGTGTCTTTTCTTACTTGTTCAAACATTTTAATATGTTCATTTGCTTTTAGTATTTGTGCCTATGTATGTTTTATTTGACATTTACATCCTATCATTGTTGGTGGTATGGAGATTTGAATGCCATTCTTTCTTTCTTGGACATTCCACTAAGTCATGTCTCTTTGATTGTGTGGCATTTGAACATGCCCCTTGTTTAAATCTCTTTTGACCATCGCTTTTTGACTTGATTTTGAGTGCTTTTATGTGTATAATTATTTTTGTGTTGAGATTATACTATTACTATTTATACATTTCTATGACATTGGTCATGCATCTTAGGCCTACATGTGATCACATTGGCTCTATACAATTCAATGATACATCTACCTAGACATATTCCTTTCATATGTTACATGGTTACATTCAAAGATTATATAGTTGTCTTACCCTTTTGAGGTGAGTTAATCCCACTTCTTTCCCTCAGGTCAAAGTGGGGGGGGGGGGAGATATTAGTGGGGACATGATTTGGAAGCATGTTCACACTTATAACATTTCTCAGATTCATTGAGGGAATACTTTGGAATCATTTTCTCCACATTTATTCAATATATGATACTTATATTAGTTTATAGATTAAATGGGTGCAAGATTTAGAAGCATGTTCTCTACACCTATTTAATATTCATCACATCTAGTTTACAATGGGATCATGTTTTGGAAACATGTCCTCCACATTGGTACTTATATCAGTCTTCATATTTATCCATATATAGTGGGGGCATGTCCTCCACACTTACAAAGTTGTCTAATTAAGCCAAAGCACATAGTTATATGATTCAAATTCATAGTTTTGGAAAAATTATATACATTGGTACCATTTATATACTTAGTTTCAACATGAGACATATCTAAAGTGCATATACTATGTAATATGTGCCTAATATTATAAAATTTAAATCAGTTTCAAATTCTAAAACTACTGCACATA